>JAFBJS010008599.1:163596-174679 GCA_016785265.1 Paraplagusia blochii
TAGAGAAGACAGATCGAGATGGTTTGGACATGTTCAGAGGAGGGACAGTGGATACATTGGTAGAAGAATGATCCTAGAGATGGAGCTACCAGGAGACAAAGAGGAGATTGAAGGATGCAGTGAGGGAGGACATGGAGGACAGGGAGAGATGGAAATGGTTGACTCGTTGTGGCAACCCCTGAGAAGGGGACAGGCCAAAAAGTGAAGGAGAATAATTTCATGTGGAATAGGTAAATTTGTCAAACCCAAGAAATGTACTTTTCCAAGTCCACTTCTTTAACCACTAGGCCACCAACCGACCCCATCCCTATGTTTTCATTTTATTTGTTCAAGCTAAATGTTCTTAGAGCGGTGTTATCCCAGAAGTTAAGTCACCTCAGCTGCCACGTTGCCACTAAGGTGTCAGTGGACTCACCACCCACAGGAAGGCTCACAGCATGGTGCAGTGTGATTTGGGTGGCAGTTGTGGAGTCTACTCTGAAGTTATCTTTGTTTCCACAATCTAATATAGCTAACTTTTCACAACATTTGTTCTTGCAGTTTTTCATAACTTGTTTGTTTGTGACACTTTAACGCAGCTTTCCTTTTTGCTGGTTTTCCTTTGGTGTCACCTGTTTGTACACTGACACGGTGACACATCCAATGATCACTAGGTCTCTTTTACGAGTCTCCGAGTGCATTAAAAACTGTGATTTCTTCCACTAATTACAGTGCAGTAAGGGCTGATTCTGAGGCTGTCGTGTTTGTCAGCAGGTGCACACGCTGCACAGGATCCACCCCCCGCCCCCCACCCAACCATTTAGATGTGTGTTTTTTAGTGAAACACACACACACACACACACACGTGGAAAAATTGCAGTTTGTGTGTACACGAGACAGTGTGAGTCATGTGAAAATGAGGAGAGCTCCAGTATGTGGTGGGTGTTTAGACTCTCACACAGAGGTTTCCTGGCCATCAAATGGGATTCATAAAGAGAACATACATGTTTTCTTTCTGTGTCAATAACACAACACTTTACTGTTTAAAACTCACATGATCGTATCTTTTTTTTTTTGTTTTGTTTTCTCTATCAGAGTTTTGTTTTTTTTTTTCTTTATTCTCAGAGCCTTCCTGCTTTGCATGGAACCTCCCAAGTTTTTATGTTTGCAGTTTGTGCTCCTGCTGAAGCAACGTTGTTAAATAATTCAAGTGTAACATGTGCACTTTTTTTATAACCTTGTGCCATTTGATGTGTATTAATTGCCAGTCAAAGTTCAAGAAGGAGTCATCAAACGTGTCCCCAATGACTTGGTTTCCCCCAAAAAAGTTTTAATGACCATGGGAGAAGATCTGGAGTGATAGAAGATGTGAAGATGTGGAGAAATGACAGATAACAAGTTTCAATAACAGCGTTTTCCTTTTTATTTACCAGAGGGTCATTAAAAAAGGCAGCATTTGTCCATCATGGTGAAGATGTTTGAGGTGTGTTCCAAACTGTCTGCTTTTACTGCAAACTATTGAAGCAGCACTTATTATCTGTAGGGAAGGACGTGTGAATACATGACCTTGTTATTAGCATTTGTAAGATGAAATACTACACATCTAAAGTACAAGGAGTCTCTTAGATACTAAGAAACTTTATTTCTCTAAGAAGGAGCTGTTTCTTACCTTCGGTAAATGGATGTTGATGAGTCAGTGAAAAATGGAAATGTTCAAAGTATGAATCAGTTCTAGAGGGTCTGAATATAAACTGCTCAATAGGTACATCAGGATCAACCAGTAGATCTCCAAAGGAGTGTTGGTAGATCCTGAGCAATAACATATTAAAAAAAAAATTATAAAAATAGTAAATAAAACTAGAGATGTAATTCTATTTCAAGGTGCTAATCACTGGGCTAAATTGATTAGGGAATAAAGGGAATAATCATTCAAACCAAGACCAAAACATTATCACTAATATAGTGCAACATGATCAGTATTAACTGATTGTAAACATAACATAAGTCAGCATCCAGTTCACTGGGACGAACAAACCTCTTGTGCTCAGGGCTCAACAACAGTCTGATGCCCAAAGAGAAACAAGAGTCAAACTGTTGTCCATCCACTGATCTACAAAAGATACACAATGAAAAGACGTCTCTGTGTGGGTTCTCGGTCACCGTGGGAAGAGAGTTCAGAAAATCCCTTTAAGGGAATAAGGTTGTCTATTAACCCACCTCATTTATTGAGAGAAGATTGACGTAGCTAACTGCCTTCTCTCCTCTCTCAAACCATCTGTCCACTCTGGCCAGAATATGGACATCATCATCTACAAAACTATGTCCCTTGGCAATATCAAAGTTCCTTTAGTTTCTGGGTTTAGACAATTGACAAAATGTTGCATTGAACTTGTAAGATTATTTTGAGCATATCATCAAGTAATTACCAGAGTCTTAGTGTATATATATATATATATATATATATATATATATATATATATACAAACACACACACAGTATACACTATGTACACCTTGCACACATATCAACGAGTACGTCACGAGTAAATGACAAGAAGGGAGCGGCTCCTCTGATATTACTTCCCCCAGCAGATGTCAGTAAAACATTCACTTCATCTCGTATTTACTTTTACTATAACACTTTCTCTCCTGTTTATAGCAGATTGGTATGGAAGTGTTCACAGCGTATGGTTCTGTCACAGTTAGTCACACCAAAGAGTCCTCCTGTCAAACAAGACGTGGGTTACATTTGGAGAAGAGTAAACGTGTCCCAGTCAGAGAGAGAGAGAGACTCAGGCTCCGTCATGTAAACGGGTGCAGCAGGTGTGGATTTACTGTCAGTTTACAGAAACACTGCAGCAGCGCGTGAAAACAAAGAGCAACAAAGAAAATGTACATTTACATTCTTTCTCCTCCGTTTCCACAAATGCATCAGATGTAGAGGGACTCTGTGATTTATTGCTCCAGACCAGTTCACAAATTGATTTGACTCCCTCCCACTGGCAGGATAGGACACATGGGAGTTAATAAATTGCATTTTGGGGACAAATATTGAATTTGCACAATTTCTAGAGAGACATGGGCCCAGGGAGCATTGTATAAGGGTTCAAACTGAAGCCCAACTGTTCTCTTTAATAGGTGAAAGGTTTTTGAACGTTGGCTACAAAAAGTGATTTAATGATTTAGACCAATGCAGTCCATAGTGCCGGGATCTCAATTTATAAACCTTTTTAAGGCATCAGTCCCTTTTATAATATAATGTCCAAACTGTTGATTCTTAAATCACATTTAAAACAAGTTTAAAATCACATTTCTGTTATATGAAGGTAAAATATAATCATTGCATATAATCAAGGCCACTGTGGGGCAGGAGTGGTCCTCATGCCAGGAGTTTGGCCCACCCAACATGCACCGGGGGTAACTGAGGTCCAAAAGGTCCAAATACGGCCACAACTTTTGCATTTTAATCCCAAATTTCCATTGAAGTGTTCTTCTAGTCCGAGTCCAGCTTCAAGTCAAACTAAGACAAATTCCTGCTGTACCCTAAACAAGATCTGTACAACTCTTCCAGAACCAAGTCATGTCTTGACCCCAAGTCTACACTGCGCAACAAGACTCTCAAACCTGGACCTAATTCTGTCTTGATCCCCAGTTCTCCAGATCAAGTTCTTTCTAGATCTCTGCTACTACCCAATCCAGGTTTCTAAAACGTGGTCCCATTTAAATACCTCCCAGAAACCATCTTAAACGCTAGGTCACCCCAAACTATACTTCATCCAAAGCCAGGTCTCTAAACTAAGCTCAGACCAGGACGCCCCACAAATTTCCTATGTAAGAGACCAAGACTTGTCTGGTACTACAGTTCCTTCTTACCAAATCTCTTCATCCCAGACCAAGCCATGTCTGGATCTCCAGTACTCTATCCCAAACCAGATCTCTCAACCCCAGATCAAATACTCTGTTTATTTTTCTGCTACACCCCAAAACTGTGTCTCTAATATGTCTCTGACGTTTGCATAAAACAGTCTGGGTTGTGACATGAATTCAAGATGAGACTTAGTTCTATCTAAGTCCTGCATTGATGTCCAATACTGCATCCAAAACAAGGTCTCCAAATCCCAGACTAAGACCCCTCTCAATATCTGCTACATCCCAACCAGACCAAGACTTTTCTGGTACTACGGAATATTGTTACCAAGTCCAGTACCATATCCCGTACCAGATTATTTGACCCCAGATCAAATGCTCTCTTGATTTCTGCTACACCCCAAACTATGTCCCTACAACCCCTAACCATGTATAAAACAGTCCAGGCTGTGACCTGATTTCAAGATGAGACTTGGGTCTGGCTAAGTCCTGTATTGATATCCAATACTACATCCAAAATGAGGTGTCTAAATCCCAGTCCAAACTAGAGACCAAGACGTTTTTGGTGCTACGGTATCTTGTTACCAAGTCTCTCCACCCTAGATCACGCCATATCTCGATCCCCAGTACTATAACCAAAATTGCTTTACCCCAGATTCTCGGTTGATTTCGTCCCCTACCCAAACTACGTCCCCACAACCCTGATCCATGCATACATCAGCCAGAACCAATTCCCATCTTGAACCCACACTCACACCCCAGACTTAGTCCTGTATTGATCTCCAATACATCCAAACCCTAGTCTTTCCAACCGAGACAAAACCCTGTCTCCAACTCTGATAGGTCACTAGAAAGGGACAAACTCACCGTTTCAATCAGTCCCTAATTGGTCACCAACACTAAATTCCTCCCTGTATCACAGAGGGTTCTCTGTGTCTCACACCTACATGAGTCTTATTTATATGTTGGGCAATAAGTTTTCAATCTGTAGGTGAAATGCCTCTCACAGATTAAACCAGGCGTCAGAGTTAGTGCTCTTTGAAACCCCCCACTGGTTTTTCCTTAATTCCTACAAAGGGGAAATAAAGACTCTCATTAGCGTCAAAGGAGACGAGCCGGCCCATTTCTTCAGCCTCTCTCCCGCTCCTTAACTGGCTGTCTCTCTGTCGCTCGCTCACTAACCTCCTCCTCCTTCTCCTCCTCCTTTTCCTCCTACCTCCCATTCCCCCCCTTGTCCAGTCGAGCTGCTCTTCTTGTCCACAGCTCCTGCCTCTCTACACAGCAGCATGTCCCCAGACGTGCAGCCACCGTACGATGAAGCGGACCAGAGGACGCCACTATGGGCGCGAGCATGAAGACAGGTGAGCGCTTTATTCCCACATTTCACGCAATTACACGAAGACATCTTGGCTCCTTCCCTCTTCGCCTCCTCCAAAAACCAAGATTGTATTTTTTACGTAGCGTTTTCTTCACTTTCTCGTTGCTTCTGATGCCGCTTCCCAGTGATGGAGACTGGTTGCTCTTTATGAGAAGAACCCTGGTTCTCTCCAGATGCGGAGCTGATTCTCCATAGAACTGTTGCTCGGCTGAAGCCCGTGCGTAAAAAGGCACCAGACACAAACTGGACGATCAGTTCCGTTAAATCCCGACAAACTCTGAGAGAAATAAACCCGAAATCTTCCGTCTGCCGTTTGATCAGAGACAATGACATCTTCTTGTTAGTTTGAAGGAAGGATTTGCGCGTTGAACATGATCTTCGAGGCAGTCTTTGGCACCAGAGGTATAAAATGGATTAAAAATAAACTTTACAATCAGGTTGATTTGGCTCTCTCTGCTAAAATTCTCGAAAAAAATATATTTTTGGCATTAACTTTAATCAGAAATATTAAAAAAAAACCCTCACTTTAAGTCGGTATGCGTTTCAGTTAAATCTAGATTCACAATAATGTGAAATTGCGTTTTTTTTTTTCCATCCGTGCCTCTCTCCACTGCTGCGGAGGAGAAATCGCGACCTCCTCGTCTTTTTTGTAGACTCCACTCATCAGTGCTGACAGGTCTGAAGCCTGATCTGGAGCATCTCTGCCTACTGTGACGGGGGAGATGCTGCGGAACTCCGCGACAGCGACTGTTTGCCCAGGAGCGCTCGGAGCGCTGGTTTCTCTCTCCGGTCTCCTGCGAATTAAAGCGCGCTTGGTTGAAGCATTATAAAATAAAACCAACACATCGATACAGGAAATGATTCGGAACCCTTCCATTGAAAGGGTAATAAAATATTTAAGTGGTGATCGTGTGGATTTAATTCAGTTTATTATCCGATACTGGCGGTGCGTAAAAGCGCAACGCGGGGAACAGAGAGGTCTTGTTCATTGGTCAGGTTTGAGTCCGGGTCCAATTTGGCATTTTTACGCACGGACAGCGTCTCCGGTCTGTGTTATGTTTGCATCAAAAAGCATCATATAATGACGTTTGATTTACTGAATCGCTTTTCTCATTTTTTTTTCTGTGATTCTTTCGCGGGAATTGGGATCATATTCGTCTTGTCCATTTGGTAAAAAATGTGCAGTTTTGACTGTTTTCGAAGAATGGTCCTCAGCTGATGGTAACGACTTGGTGAGGAGGAGAATTCTGCCCTGGAACACATGAAACAATGTAGGTCCAGGTTTGGTGTTGGAGCAGCAACAATGACAGAGGACAATGTCTTATTTTGCTACTTTTGTAACGGCTGATTACAGCACATGTGTCTTTGAGCGAGTCCCCAATAGTGATTGGTTCTGTTTGAGGACATGTCAGGTGAACAGAGACTATTGATGTTGTTTTCCGGATCTTTGGTCCTCCAGATCCACTGGGTCGATGCTGGTTTTGTTCTTGGCGATTCATGCACAGTCCTCAGCTGAATTTCATTATGTGACGGTGCCAGAAACACAGACAGAGATTTGCATTTTCTGCCTCTGTCTGGAATCGCTAAGAAAGTTTTGCTGGCATTAGATGAATGGCACGGAAGAAATGTTCTCTTAGGAGTGAGGAGGAAGGACACTTGGGTTTGCAACATTTCTTTGGCGACGCTTAGCCCAAAGAAAACAACAGAAAAGCCATTTATTTACCTGGAGATAAAGCTTTTTGACAGCGTATTATTATATTTCCTAAGCAAATGTCATTATAAGGGGCCACGAAAACATACTGAGCTTTTATAAATCACTCCACACAACATCAGAAGCCACAGCAGGAGTGAAGGTCTGCTTTTTTTGTTTATCTGTGAATACACAGGTAATAGTTTAATTTGGCAGGAGAACAGCCCCTGGAGGGGCAGTAATGAGATTTCAGCCCCATTCAATGCAGCAAGATCTGCACCATTAACATGTGCAGCTGGGAAAACAGGCCAATTGTAATAGGATGATGGTGATGATGAGCAGACGTCCCCCGTGCTCCTCTGATGTCTGCTCAACCATCTCCGAATGATCTGCTGTAGCTTCACCGTCTTGTTTCTTCTCAGGTTTCGTCCTTTTTCTGCTGAATATTTTCCACCAAACTTTCTCAGACACGACGCTGGGCATTTTCTCCCCTCATTATCTGGTTTTAACGTGCTGATGTTGATGGATGAGGTTTGGATGCACTGTGACTCAACACTCATTTATTGGCTTTTCCAATTTTCCACCTGGCCCGCTGAGGTTTGACTGAGGTCGGGCTGCGACGCGATTTCTTTAGCATCCTTTCCAAAATATTGATATTACATTAGTGATGCAGATTTTATGATGGTCTGTGCATAATTTCTGTGTTACTGGAAAAGTCAATGCAGTCACAGATGATTGCCTGGATTGATTTCCGGCCAAGGGATGTCTATAAAAACGATGTTCCCCTGTACAGATCGCCTAAAAATGTGATTTATTTTGGATACTTGTTGTTGATGAATTCATGGAAAATATTGGAGAGTCAGTTGTGCAAGTGTTGCACTAATGTTTGAAAGTGACTTTGGTCGCACATATAGAATGGATTGGCCTTGTAAATAAACTACAGACGCATTGATAGCAGAAATTAATGATTAAAACCATTAAATACAGCACTGTACTGAATATTAAAAACATTTGAGTTCCTAAACAGTGTATAATACAGATTTCATAATATACATTATATAGTTGAATCAAAACAAACCCAAGAACAGGTCAGAAAACCTTTTCTATTTGCAGAGAATGGAAGCCGCGTTTGAGGAACGACCGCTTCTGTCAGGGTGAAAAAAATGTTAATTTAGTAGTAGTTTCACGGTTGCAGAGCGGCTGCATGCTGC
This sequence comes from Paraplagusia blochii, assembly GCA_016785265.1. Classification (NCBI taxonomy): domain Eukaryota; kingdom Metazoa; phylum Chordata; class Actinopteri; order Pleuronectiformes; family Cynoglossidae; genus Paraplagusia; species Paraplagusia blochii. The sequence continues at coordinate 171,721 of JAFBJS010008599.1, forward strand.
ACATTAGCGAATCTGTGTCGCTGGCTCACACAGAAAGGAATGTCTAATTATCACGCTTTCAACCGCACTGGCTTTTCTACATATGCAGCGGGTTACCGCACTAATCAGTTTCTTTTTATGGCGGAACACAAGTCTCTTTTCCCCCCAATTAAATGATTTTTTTTTCCTTTTTTTTGCTTGGCGAATGGGACAGGTAATAGAACAGTTTGCGAGGTAAATAGCCATTGTGCGCACCTTAGCTGCTGAGTGATGGCACAGCTTTACAATATGAAGTGCTACCAAACCACCGCGTGGAGTGGCATCGATCGTGAAGGCGCGGGGAGGAGGGTGATTCCTCCTTAAGGTCATTATCCAGGAGACAGACAGAGAGAGGGGATAGAAGAAAACAAACCACTGTAATTGAATTTGTAACAAAAGGAAAAGAAGCGAGTAATCAATGGCCTCAACACTACTTACAGCTTTGTGTCTGCATATTTCACCAACATCACGGACCATGGATTCTCTGAAACTCCAACGGCTTCAACGATCCATTCTATGGAATGTTGGTTCTCTAAAGGCCACATTGAGCTGTTAGAAGGTAAAATCGTAGATACGTCATGAAAGTATAGTTGACTTCATCTTGACTACAATCAACTTAATAGCACAAATCTAGCACATTTTTCCATATCATCCCATAATTTTCCAAAGCGTACTCACGATGGACAAATAAAGTTCTATCTATCTATCTATCTATCTGTCCATCCGTCTATCCATCCATCCATCCACCCACCCACCCACCCATCCATCCATCCATCCATCCATCCATCCATCCATCCATCCATCCACCCACCCACCCATCCATCCATCCACCTACCCACCCATCCATCCATCCAGGAATTGTCAAAATTTGCCAAAGATTTGCAGAAGGACAAATAGAGACATTTAAAAAAAAAAAAGCGTAAAAGGAACCATAGCAAGTAACTTTTCTTTACAAAAAAAAAAGCCAAGGCTACCGACAAAAATCAAAAAGTGGAGCTTAAAATGTAACTGTATAAAGATCGAAGCTAATAAAGTTTACCCTCGGAGCTGTGTTAAAAGTCAGGTTAAACATTGCCAAAAGTTGGACAAACAGAAAAGCCAACATTTCATAGTTAAAAAATTAAACCATTGTCCACAGTGTTTCGAGCTGGCTAATGTCTAATTTGTCCATCTGTCTATTTTGGAAAACAACTGCCTGCTGCTGCTAACCCTGTGCAGTGAGACAGAAATACAAGCACGATTATGAGTTGTAAGACCATATGTATGTCATGTAATCCAGTTACCGCCAAGAACACGTTTGTCCGTGACACTTTTGTTAGTTTCTATTTCATGTACGTGTCTTGATCTTAAAAGAGATTTCATGTAGAGAAACAGAGGAGGAAAAACTTCACTTCTAAAAGCAGAAAAGACAAATGAAGATTCTCCATCGACAATATCTGGTACAATTATAACCATGGAGTTTGTATAGTTCAGCTACTACAGTAGGTGTTGAGTAAAGACGCAGTTACAATAACTCAGAGTCAGCTCCAGAGCCAGAACTACCTACTCAAAGAAGATTGAAAAGAACAGATAGGAAACCAAGTAATCTGAGCACACACTGATGTCGAGGTGGAGGAGGACGAGAGCAGAGCATCATGGGAAACTCTCAATCTTTCAATCTTGGCTCCATTCAGATCTATCTGCACGATGTAAGGGAAGGAATACTGGTCTTGGAACCGATCCTGAAGAGGATGGCGCTCCCTCCTGGGCCAAAGTGGACAAGTCAAGTGGAGTCATTATAATTAGCTTTTTTTTTTTCCAGTAGACTTTTCCAAGTTAAAACGTAAGATGAATAGACAAGGTCACTCCTGCTGAGAAGATACCCAGAAATCCATGAGATAATGAGACGCCTTTCACACCATGTAATAATTTGGTAATACCCAGAGCTTAAAGACATATATGATGACAATCAACTGGTGGCTCACGGGGCAAATTGGGGCCTATCAAATGGTCCTGCTAATGGATTCTGAAATGACTTTTAGAAGAGTTACAGTTGAGAGTCAGTTCCTTTTGTTAAGGACCCTGACATTGAACCTGTCAAAACTGGACTTAGAGCAAAAATACTAACCGAGAAAGAGTAGAAACCAGACAGCAGGGGGCGTGTTTTTATCAATCTTTGATAGATATCATCCCTTGAAACACAAATATTGTTTAGTTCAGAAATCGTCCTGATTATGTTGAAATGACTGTGAGCCCAGTGTTTCCAAAAGAGTCCAATGCCCAGCTGACAATATTCCCTGCTGCCTTTCACTTTAAATGACTTGTCGCTCTACTAGGAGATAACTCCAGCCAGATCCTTGGCTCAGGAGTGATCGTATGGTGCTGTAGAACATTAATTTTGCCTTGTTGTTTTCAGCAGACAGTGCCAAGCAGACGGTATTGAGTCCAAATCCCTTTTTTCCCCCCAAAGCTCTTTATACAAATGTCTCCCGACTTGTCACAACAATAACTGCAAAGAGATCAGACAGAGAAAGGACAACGTTTTGCTGAAAGGTAGGGGATGATGACAAAAATGGTTGAATCAATAAGCACTACCTTTATGCTCTGAATCTTTATGGCGACTTTAGACTCTTGTGCTTTCAACAACGAGACTTGAGTGGGTGTGATTGTATTTTATTTTTCGTCTCTGTCCCCGTAAGGTATTGTTTTATTCCTCCTTGTAGGTCAAGAACACTAACAAGCAATTAAGTGACAGGAAAGGCGCCTGGTGTTACATGGGGTGGATTTCAAGCTTATAATGTCGGTGGCTGTTTTCACTGTTGTTTTCTTCTGAACACAGAGGATTTGCTGGTTCTTGTTGTGGAAGGGAAACCTATCCTGGTATGAACCGTTTAAGGCCCTTATTTATATCTACAAAAATAGGGCTGAAGGTTAAGGAGCTGCAGCCTGGAAGCCTTTCAAA
>JAFBJS010008602.1:0-28838 GCA_016785265.1 Paraplagusia blochii
CCCCCATCTCTCTTCTAACCCCAATTCTCCTCCCTCCAACCAGTCAAGGCAGATGGCTGCACACCTTTGAGTCTGGTTCTGTCAGAGATTTCTTCCTGTTAAAGGGGAGTTTTTTCTCTCCACTGATGCCTAGTGCTTGCTCATTGTGTGAATTGTTGGGGTTTTCTCTTTCTGTAATTCTGTATCTCTGTACTTCTTTATTTTGTCGTTACCTTGTACAGCGCCTTGAGACAACGTATGATGTGATTTGGCGCTATAGAAATTCTAATAAATTGAAATTGAAATTGAAATTTACCTTGATGCGGTCTATGTTGTCTGTTTGCACTATCTTGTCGATAGGTTGTATACTGCCCAACACGGTGAAGTGGTCCAACGTGATATTGTGTTGGGTGAGGTTGCCTACTGGGATTTGCACATATGGCCACCGGGTGTGGTGGACCTCAACTAGTCCATTGCCAAGGTCTAGCTGTTCCAGTTTTGTGTCCGGGTGGTTGACCTCAAACAGTGCCACAGGTGATGTGAAGTCTGTTGGAACCTTGCATTTGATGCGTGCAACTTGACCAGGGCGAACAACAACTTCATGCTGACCAACCCTTACATGTACTTGGCTATGCGTGAATTCCTGGGCTTGTAAAAAGTGCACAATTGTCTCAACTCTGCCACTTTCAACCTGCATAGCATCTTTCAGCAGTCTGGTAATGACATTAACAACACCCATTTCACCATCCTGTCCTCGGATAAGCTGAAGGTAAGTTCAACCCATCCATCGTAAGGTATCGTCCCCCCATTGGCTGCAGTAAGATCGAGTTCTCTGTCTCCCAAGAGCTCGCTAAGGGGACGCACTTCTTGGTGAGGTAGGTATTTTTGTTTCCATAACCGGTCTGTAATACTGACTTGGGCACCAGAATCTTGAAGCGCAGTCACAGTATAACCATTCAGATTACACCTTAATAAACATTTCTCTCCAATTAGTTGGGCCACTCGTTGTGATTTAGTAGCGGTTGGCGAATGAGGAGAACAGGCTGGTAGGTGGTGACGTACATGGGACCTAACACTACCGTCGGCCATGGCTTGTCCCTCTACCATGACCGGGGTGCGTTTCCCGTCGGCCTAGCCCTCCTTAAGCATCCCATTGCGCGGTGCCCCTCTTCTCCGCAAATAAAGCAGTGGTTGCAGTCAGTCCGATGGCTAGCAATGCAGTTAGGGCAGCCGTGTGGTTTCCCTTTTCTAATAGGTCTACTCTGTTTATTAGAACACTGGCAGGTGTATTGGGGAAGAGAATCAGATGCAGAATGATTTGCTGTTGCTGGAGCGTTTGACTGCAGGGAGCTTAAAGCCTGGGTCAGGGCCTGCACTTTCACACTCAGCTGTTGAAGTTCATCTTTAACATTGTTAAAGAGTGTTGATGTGACTTTTTTCTTTACTCACCTCTTCAAGGTTGCTGTCACTACTCTGAACATGAACTGTTTTTGGACGAGTGTTGCGCCCCAAGCGTCTTTTTCTCTCACTTTCCTCCTTTGTCGTTTTGGTGACCTGTCTTAGAAGCATCTCATCAGTGACCGTAGGATCGGAAAGGAGGGGCTTCAACTCACGCCGAATGTCGTCATGTTTCTCATTAAGTCCCTGATAGAGTGTGCGAAGGAATACGTTTTGTGCCGTTTGAGCCTCGTACTTCACATCTGAATCTGTCTCTCTTGATGTAAAAATTACCTTTTGTTTGAGACCAATCATTCTATAAAGAAACTGCTGCAGCATTTCGTGTTCATGTTGTTTAGCGTTTATCAATTCTTGAAACAACTCAGTGCTACTTTTCTCTCCTAAGTGTGACTGCAGGAAGCTTTTAAGTTCTGCTACAGTCATTTCATCCTTGCTGGAGAGCATGTCTTTAAAGTTGCCAGGCTTGATGATACGAAACACAGCTCTGATTATCTCACTCTCTGTATGCTTTTCCTTCAGTCCAAGCTCCATTTGTTTGCTGATATTATTGTAACTTATATCAGAGACATTATCACCAATTTGTCCCCCATAAATTTTGAATTCCTTCCTCTGTAACAGGGGGAGATCTTTGAGAGCAATCATGCTTTCAGTCGTGTTGATGGAGTGGTGATCAGTATTTGGAAAAGAGGATAGCATGGACTGGAGGGTGTGTGACTGGGCAAAGTCATTGTCCATAAGCCCAGTCCCTGTCATATGTGTGCATGTGGCATTACCCTGTGGATACTCCCGGTTGTGCCTGTGACTAGAAATGAACTTTTTCTGTTGTGATTCAACGCTACTAGTTTGAGGAATCATATCTGTTAATGTAGCTTCGGAATGTGTACCTGTAGGATGAGTGCCAATGTGAGAAACAGTAGATGGTGAAAGTGGTGGAACAACAGCATTGTGTACTATTACGCCTTCCTCTCCCTCCTGTGAGATTCCACCGTGTTCATGGTTATGCATCTTGTCATCAATCATATCTTTTATAACCATTAACTGTGATATTCCCTCATCCTCCAATTCTAACAAAAATGTACTATTCATATATGCACATACATAGTCAATACAACCTTCTTCATCATGTTTATCCAACTTAGCTGTGTCTTGGCCAGATGTTTTCGGGATGGCAGTGACAATCTGGAACAAGTCATCGGCAAAAAGGCGAAACAGCCTCTTCTTTGCGGTCCAAACCAACTTCTTTCTCTCGTTGTCGGCCATTGTGAACACACTCAGACGCACTCGGCACTCGAATTCCCTTGCTCTGACAGCAGTCAGACGTCTTGGATATTTGTAGCCCCTGCTCTGATGTGTCCCCCACTGGTCCACAAGTTCAGAAATCACTGGATTGACGATAGTCTACCATCAAGGATGTCGCCAATCCCGGACGAGCCCCCACAAATCTGTTACAAGTCCCAGACCGAGAACCTGTAAAACAGGAGAAACAAGGACACCGACGACAAGTCGCTTCCGTCCAGTTCAGCCTCGCTCAGTAGAATGAGGAAGCCAACCGGAATTGGTCAGGAGAAGCAGCTCGCCACCCCGCCCTCTGCTGGCAACGGTCAGGAACTGGCTCCACTATCACCCAAAGCACCAATCTACCACACTGACACATACTGACATCCTTCCTTCACCAACAATTAGGGTTTCAAAATAAAATGACAAATATAACATAAAATGTGACCTTATCTTTTATGAGCGTCACAGATGCAAGATCCATTCGTGGTGAACGTCACCAAGATTCGGGAATTCCTGTTAGTCGATTTTCTTTCTTATATTTCAATAAACCATTTATTGTTTCTTTATTCTTCAAGAGATGTATGTCTGATTATTTCAAATCTCATTCGTCCTTCTGCGAACACCTGGGAGACGGAAGTCCCCTCCTGGGGAAAAGGAGACCCAAAAAGCGGACAATGTTGAGACATGTCCTTTATGCTGGGGAGGAGAAAAGTGTGATGGAAAGGCTGGAACTAAGTTGGGCATAACTGTATAAGTCTTAAATACGTGTAATCAAAGTGATTTTGACTAACATGAGTATTTTGAGTATGATCTAACAGAATGAAATACATCAAAGTGTGATAACTGATTGAAATAGCATATATATTCACATTTATATGGTTGCTGGTAACGCATTACATAGGGAAATGTGTTTGTACAGACTAAGAGAAATAACCCCTGATCTGATGTGAAGATTGTGTAAAAGAGGAAACTCAGTCAAGTTAAAGGTCGGTGTAGAGCAGGTGTGTCCAAACTGTTCCACAAAGGGCCGGTGTGGCTGCTGGTTTTTGTTCCAACCAAGCAAGAGCACACAGCTTGACCAATCAGCTGTCTGATGACTGTGATCAGTTGATTAAACCTGTCAACTCAGGTGTGCTGCTGCTTGGTGGGAACAAAAACCTGCAGCCACACTGGCCCTTTGTGGAACAGTTTGGACATGTCTGGTGTAGAGCTTACAGTACAGCCAAATCAAAATAAGGAGAAAAAGAATGTTATGATTAACATTGAAATAACTAATAATAAATAAATAATAATCATAAATAAATAATGAAGAAAAGTGAAATGATCAAATGTTTATTATTGTTTTATGATGTTGATGGCTGAAATGTTTATCGTAATTGTGACAGAGAAGTGTATCTGCTAAAAGTTAAAATGTTGTAATGCTGAGGCATATAGGAAATGGGAAGTGAGGAGATGACAAATGGACTGGAGAGGAACTGAGGGAGACAGCTGTGGAAAAAACCTGCAAAACCAGACAAGAGAAGTTTGGACAATGACAAAAAAAGGGGATGTTTTGACCAAACGAACCCTGCTATGGAAAAGTAAATGGAGAAGTAATGGCGAAGCAGAGCGAGGGGGGAGTGAGAAGTATAAATGCAGATGCAGGAGACTAAAACGTTCAGTTCGTGTTTCACCCTATCCCCGGACGACGGATGGACTCAAGCCCCGGATTCGGATACCCTGCTCGACCCAAAAGAAACAAGACGAGATAGAAGGAGAGGATTGTGTATTACAACGGGCAGAGAGAAGACAATCTTTTGTCTCTCTGACAGAGAAAAAGAGAGGCCCAGCAAAGCAGAAGTGAGGCTACAGGATAAACGGATTGATTGGACCAGCTCTCACTTCCTCACTTCTTGCTGTTCACCACAGCTGCTGTTGGATTAACCTAAGGAGAGCGGCCCCTTCGGGGAGACGGCCCTGTACTGGGACCGAGAAGGGAGCGACTGGCTCTGCTACAGCTGCAAAGGATTCAACACCAACCCCCAGGTCGCGTCACTTCTCCTCTTCCTCTATGCAAAGACAGACAAAGAAGGAGCAGGTTCAGTTAAGAAAGAATTAATCAGAGAAAAAACGCCTCAGCACATTTATACTGATTGGTTACTGTAATGTAATGTGTTTAATTTACCAGACGCAAATTAGTGACGTCATTATGTTAAGTCAGTTATGTTCTGAAAGATGCTGGGCTAGAAGCCATACGTGTGTTATGTGTGTGCTTGGATTATCAATAAAATACCTCTTCGAGATTCTGCCTGGCATGTTTTCATGACAGTTACCTTTACTATTGGGATATGTGTGATATTATTACCATTTTTTCCTGATTTTTACACCAGATAATCTTGTCACACGGGATTTGTGGAATATTATCGTCACTTTATCCTGTTTTTTATATTGGCTGAAGAATTGCTCATGCCCTTGATGGGCAGATCATGGGCGGAAAGCCACACCATTTGCCCCTTCTTGTAGGACAGGGCCGAGGATCTGTGGGTATTGGCAGCCAATGACTGAAGGGTCTGGCTCTTCAGGATCTTGGACCGCATCTCCCTCCATGTGGGATGACTCCGTCTCAGGAATAACTGTGCCGAAGATGACTGCCTCTTTCTGGGCCTCGAAGAGGGGCGGCTGGTACCCATATGCCCCCTGGAAAGGGACACGCCTGTGATTGCTGAGGTCTGCGAATAATGGGCATATTCAGCCCAGTCCAGCATCTGCAACCAGGAAGCTGTGCCGAGCACAGGGAGCGGAGCACTTACTCGACCTCCTGTTTGGCCCGCTCAGTCTGCCCGTTGGTCTGAGGATGATACCCTGAATACAAACTGGCCGTGGCATCCCTCTTCTTCACGAAGAAGAAGCCAGCTCCAGCTGGGGACAATGACGGACGGATCAGGCCGGCCGAAAGAGTTGACTCAATATACAAGTCCATGGCTTCTCTCTCAGGTGCGGACAAGGCATACAACTGGCCACGTGGGGGCGTTGCTCCCTCTTGGGGGGCAATGGCGCAGTCGTAGTCCCTGTGAGGAGGGAGTGACGTTGTCTGGGCCTTGCTGAAGACCGGAAAGTAGTCTCGGTACACCTCCAGTACACCGCGAACGTCCTCCTCCGTGAATGATGCTGCCTTGGTGATGGTTCTGGAACTCGCCGTAACTTACAGCCCCCATCCCAAGCCTTGATCCGCCCCGACCTCCAGTCTAAAACGGGATTGTGTTCCCAGAGCCAGGGAAATCCGAGAATAACGGGATTCTGAGGGGAGGAGATGACTTGACACCTTACCGATTCCCTATGGTCACCCCAAATGGTCATGGGCAATACGTCTGTGATTGCCCAATACATCCAGAGCCCTAGCAGGAACGGAGTCTGCTAACCGCTCACACTTCACGCCTAACTGCGTTGCTAGTTCCTGGTCTATGAAATTAGCCTTAGCTCCAGAATCCACCAAAAAGGCTAACTCCAGCCTGACTGCAGGAGTCTCTAAGGAGGCCCCTGCAGTCATGGAGAGTCAGCCGGCTGGTGAAGGGGGAATTTAACGACCTCTGGCTCACCGGGACCCCCTGTGCTGCCGGTGAGCCCTGGTTTTTAACGGACAGCTAGCTGCATAATGTTCTGCCTCGCCACAGTGCAAACAGCAGCAAGGAGATCTACAATCCGATTCAGCGGTTCCCCACAAACGTGCTCGGCCTGTAAGGTGGCTAACCACATAAGCTACCTTAGTAGCCTCGTAGCGAATGTGATCGGCTGTAAGGCAAATAGAACTGAGCAGTTGGTGAGAAACGGACAAACAATCTGGACCCTCGAGACGTGGCTAACGAGCCACGCTCGGAGCCTGAGTGGGACTAGTCGTCTCTCCTGAGTTGTGCTCCGCAGATAACCCTAAGGTGTCTAGTCTTAGCAATAACGCTAACGCGATCATCTAAGTAATGATTCACAGCAGGGGAACCAAAAGCCAAACTCGTGAGTGGTGTTAAATGCAGGAAATTTATTAAAGTTATGAACAGAAACAAAATCAACCTGGAACCGCTAGAAGGTAACCGCAGGTAAAAGCAAGACAAGCAGTGCCTTGAGATAATGGCTGTTGTGATTTGGCACTTTAAATTAATAATAGTTGAAGGAAAAACAAGGTTTTAACTCAGGAATACCTAGAACCTACAAACTGAACAAATCAGGAATAACAGACAAATAAAACTAAGACAAAACGTGATCACTAACAGACTAAGCAGATCAGAACCCACCGATGCCTAAAACACAAGTACAAAAACGTGAAAACAGGGATGAGCTATTTGACACAAACGCTTCGATGCTTGTTTTACCTGCGTGAATCAAAGTGGTTCGGCACACTGTTCCAGTGCGTGTGTCAAATGACGCTGATCACGTCATTGCTGACGTCTGAAGCGCCGCATGCATTGTCTGGTCGAACCGCGGTTCATGCATCACTCGTCTGTTTGAACAGGTTGGCGTGCTTTCCCTTTAAAAGTAAAATGCATCCCAAACAAGGTAAAAGACTTTAGCTAGGCAACTGGACGTTCGGTTTTTTGAAAAAACGTTTCACCTCTCATCCAAGAGTCTTCTTCAGTTCTAACTGTTGGTGGGGAGTACAGAAGTTATATCCTGTGAGTGGGGAGGAAGAGGTGTTTCAAGTCCCTCCTGTTGGGTGGACCTGGGGATACCTGTGAAGTGTGATACCAGTCGTTGGGTGGGTATTGATGGGTCGTTACCGTCATTGTTGGAGTGGTTTTGGTCACACGGCTCGTTAATATGCGAAACTGGTTGATGAGAGTGGAATCTTTTGGGTATTGTTCCCAAGAGGGCTACGTAGGTGGGTGAGAGGTTATGTCTCAAACCACCACCTCTGTTGAGGGATGGTTTTTCCAGGTTGACAAAAATGGCTTCTTTTAACACCTCTCTCAAACCATCTGTCTTCTCTGGCCAATATCTGAACATCTTGGTCCTTAAAGAGTGGTTGGTAGCCTTTAGGTGTAAGTGAACAGCTGAATCCTGACTTGAGGTGTTGGCCCTTCTATGTTGGGCCATGCGTCTGTGTAATGGCTGCTTGGTTTCCTCAATGTGAAGGTCCGAACACTCCTCGCTGCACTGAATGGCATAAACCACGTTGTCCAGCTTGTGTCTTGGGATCTTGTCTTTGGGATGCATCCCATGAATCCCAAACACCGGTTCTATGTATGGACCTGAGTTAATTGCGGTTTAGCATGGCTTCGTCTTCAAGGAATCGTTCTGTGGCTTGGGATCACTTCACCTTAGTCTCGCCTAATAAGGTAGTGGTATTTTTTTTCTTTAGTTTAATATTATTAGTCGCTAATTTTTATGTACTTCACTCGAAAAAGGTTTGTATGTCAATGTAAAAATATTTTCTTTAATTTGAAGGTGCGTAACTTGATGTGACCACAAGAGTTGGCATATCGTGATAACACCTCATCCATGATGCGACACCTCCGGTCCATCCATCATGTTGGAACACCGAATACGGCGAGCCAAACTTTCAATCCTCCTCCTGCTGGTTATTATTTAATGTATAATGTGGGTAGTGGGTGCAAGCAGTCACTTGCCTAATGGCTTAATGGTTAACACAGTGCTCTTTGAATTCAAGGGTAAGGAGCTCAAATCCCACAGTTCTACGAGTGTCCTGTTTTTAAATAAAATAAATGTTTCTTCACGCTTTTTATAGTGCACATTTAAGTAAAACAAAGATAAGAAAACGGGTTGAAGCAAATTATATTCTTGCAGTACACCACAAGATGTCATTGTTCTGTGTTGTTTCAAAGCCCCGAAAGTGTGTTTCATTTTCCGGCACAATCGGATGAACCCTGTGGAAGCTTCATGAGGCTTCAGATGCCCATCCCTACGTGGAAACAAGGTACAAACTCGAGAGCACGAAGGAGCAGGACACAAGACCGAGGGACAAGGGAACAAAAGACAGGATCAGGACAGAAAAGCTGCCAGACAACGAGGTGCACCTGTGTGGTCAATTGACCGGCAAGGGCGGGAAATGCCACCATCTGGTGGACAAACACTGGAGCTACCAGCAAGACATGACAACATATGTGTTACTTAACCCATACTTAGCCCAACTATATCCATTACATGAGTGTACCGACACACACATACACACGCATATATAAATATGTGTTTATATGTATATATATATATATATATATATGCATAGGTGCATACCCACATGCATATCTACACATACAGCTAAAATAACCTGTGCATTGTGCAAAGTGCGGCACATACGGTGTACAATTACATTAGTAACACACACTAAGGACATAGAATATGCTATGGTATAAGCTATATAGCTATATAAGCTATATGGTATATGGTATATTAGAAGAATTTTTAAGGATCACCAAATTCCGGTTTACTTCAAACCCACCAACACTCTTAGACAGAAACTAGTCCACCCAAAAGACAAAATACCTCATCGCCAACAGAACAATGCAAAGCTCATCGCCAACAGAGCAATGTTGTGTATGCAGTACAGTGCAAAGAGGACTGCCCTGACCTCTACATTGGTGAAACTAAACAACCACTGTACAAACGTATGCAACAACACAGAAGACCCAATCCATCAGGACAGGACTCTGCGGTTCATTTACATCTGGAAGAGAAGCGACACAGTTTTGTGGATGAGGATGTCCAAATCCAGGCCAGAGTAGACAGATGGTTTGAAAGAGGAGTGAAGGAAGCCATCTACGTCAACCTAGAGAAACCTTCTCTCAACAGAGGGGGAGGACTAAGACACAACCTTTCATCCACTTATAAAGTTGTTTTGAATTCTCTACCCAGAAAATTCTCCGGTCATCAGACCAGGGAACCAGCACAAAGGAGGGGAACAAGTGATACTAACACTTCCCCCCACACCCCCATTCACACCTCTAACTCAACAAACAGCTTGGTACGAACTCCTCTGTTTGATGACGACAGCCCTCTGTGCGGCTCTCATTTCCTCCTTGTTTCTCCTGAAGGCTTCCTTCTTCATATGTCTGGGCAGACAGGCAACCTCCCTGAGCAAACTAAGGACCACTGTGAGCAACATTAGATGTGCATACTGTGGCCACACACACCAGTATTAAACCGGGGATCATAGCAAGTTTATTGGCTTTAAAAGGCTTTAATCAAATGACAGCAACCAGTCCGCACTCCCATCTTGCGTCTTTGTACAATTCCATTCAGTCCACACTTTTCCCTCCGAAAACTCGCTTGTTACTTTAGCTTTGCAGCATGTTTGCAGAACATGCAGGGGGGTGTTTTCCCCCCACCCCCCTGCAATTCTTTTTTTTTACTTTGGCTTTGTGAGTGGATGTGCCGCTTTGTTTCGCCATAATGGGCGGTGGGCGACGCATTGATCCGTGTTTATCTCTCTCCACAGTCTTTGCTCTACACTCACCCGCACCGTTAGCCACATGCTAACCTGCAAAACAGGGGCACTTACGCATAGAGTGCTGTTAATGATATTGATTGGCTGCGTGAGTAGATACGTGTAAACCGCATCATATCATTGACAGGACAGTGTTAGTTATTGCTTTACTAAAGTACCGCTTGTCGTCAGTGAGTTGCATTGCAAAATGGTAAAAATAAATTGTTATTTGTTTATATTATTTATAATTTTTTATGCATTTGATTGATTTTTGATTTTTTTTATGTGCTGCATAGATTTGCTGTGAGCGGAGAACATGGGAGCAGTGCACGATTGCACAGGCGTGCAGCCTAGAGGGAACATTGCCTATCACTATTATATAGACAATTGCTATTATTTATAGTTCTTCTTGCTGGGGGGGCGTAACAGAAAATAATTGACTAGCACCGTATTAGGGTAACACTGCACAGTCTTAGCAGGGGCAACCACATACAAACAGAAGTTTATGTAGTCTGTAAGGCGGTGGGCAGCTCCATTGATGTCCTCATCATCTGGGCTCAGAAGTACATCCCAGTCAGTGGTGTCAAAGCACTCTCTCAATCCCTGCTCCGCTTCTGATGAAAGTTAGCCAGTGTGACAGGTAGTCAAAGTCACCAGAAATCAGGAAAAGAGCCTCAGGGTGTCATGTCCACCGTCCTGCAGTCCAACCCCCAGTTTGTGTTCAAGTGGGTGGTGAGAGTTAAAATGGAGGTACTGATCAGTGTGGGTTGGTCTCCTATAAACCTTATGTTAAGATGTCTATCTTCCATGAGGTGAACTCCACAGTCCAAAAAGGCAAGGCTGTTGTCCTTAACATCTTCTCTGGTGAACTTGATGTTTTTGTCCACTGAGTTTGATTTTGACCCAGGTGTCATCTACATAGCGAAACCAATGACTTGGAGCTGTTCCCATGTATGAGAGCAGATTTCACTTTAAAACTGCTGATACAATACTTTCAGATACTTTCATGCTTTTTTCAATCATGTACAATATGATAGTCAACTTTAGGGGTGCAAAGGTAGAAGGGCAAAGCAGTCTACAGTGCTGGTTCCTTTTTCTTTAATTGCTGCCCAAATTTTGGAGGGGCATTGGTATCATGGTAGATAAAGATGCAGAGTTGGGTTTCATAGGCTGCAGACTTTAATTTACCCACTTAGCATCATTACTTATGTCAGAAAAAAACATTTTGTTATAAAATTTTTAAAGAAAGTTTTATTTTTTGTGCAAAACAATGGTTCAAAGTAACTGATTAACATATGTTTGTATTTCAAACATTAAATTTCAAGTATTTCTTACATTATAACAACATAAAGGTGAATATAAAACGCAGTTAAAAAAAAGTACTATTCTGAAAGTGGTAGTTAAATAAACAAAAGTTGATCTGATATATATCTGATAAATGGAAAGTAAATAAAATCAGGAAAATCAACACATCTCCATCATCTCCTCCAGTGACATCTGCAGATCAAGTGACTGTAAAGAAGAAGCACCATTTTCCACAGCCATATTCTTGAGTATCTCTACAGACGTCAGCACTACCTGGGTACAAAACAGAAAGAAATTATATATATATATTTTTTTTTCAACAAGAAAGAAAAAAAAGAATGAAGAAAAAACTGCAAATGAGATATAAATAAAACAAGTGAGAAAATATTTTTAGTTGTTTTATTTAAGGTATATTTAAGGTATACTTCAATGCAACTGAGGTCTAAGACCACATAAGCATTTCCTGATTTAAAGACTCCCTAACCTCTACTGTAATAAGTTTCTTTTCCCATGGCCTAACTTCTGGGTCTGGCCATTTTTCTCCGAGGCAGAGGAACAGGGAGCAGGGAGGACAGGTGCTGCCATTAATGAACCCCAGGATTCCTGTGAGATACAAACATTCACATTTAAAATGGTGTTACAGAACCTTCTTTTCATCTTTCCAAAATCTTGCTATCTATCAATGTATCAATGTATTTACAAAAATGTTTTGCCTTTGCATGTATGTACTTTGTGTGTATGGGTTAGCTGGTGGAAACTGAAAATGTGAAACTATGAGCAAATAGTTACATTTTATAGTTATCCCTGAGATAACTCTCTAAATTCTTAAAAAAAGTGTTCATGGCAAAGGTGTTTCCATTTTTTGTTAATTTTTGCATGAAAACATGTTCTTTTTTCTTCAATAATTAGTTAAAAATATGTTTTTATTTGATAAATTGTTGTATTAGATTGTATTGTAGTGGACACTGACATAGATGGACATATTATGTGGACATAATTCACCATAGTATTATTTCCATGTGTCATTACTCAATATGTTTGCATAGGTGGTAAGTTGGTGCTATCATACAGCTGATATTGTTACTGTTATTACGACGTTGTCCCTTTAAGAGTCGCAGGTATTGTGGGTAGAACCACAACCCCACCTGCAGAGAATAAGTATGTCACTCTTCAATTTCAATTTCAATTTCATGTACAGGACAGGATGTTGGATCTCCTCTGTGAGCACAGACCTGAGTTTTTGTTTGTTCAGCTCTTCCTGTGGCAGCTTCCCTCTCAGGTTTGAGCAGCATTAGCCACCACCACCACCACCGACTGCCGTGCGCTAGATGAGGAAGCTGATTTTTTTTTTTTATGGCTGGTCAACATCGCGGCATGGCTGCAGCTGCGCTAACACCTGATTTCCTCTTATCACATCCTGCAGCTTAGAGGCCTGCCCCACTGTCTGGTGACGCAGCGCTAACGGCAGCAGCCACAGCTTCATCCCGACGGCGGCCTGAGACCAACCTGTGCTTTTATCATGCCAAATTTGGACCTAAAGCTAAAAGCTCTCAGTGGCCTAGACTCTGCCAGACTTTCTAGTGTGCTCTCCCCATGGACGACTTCCTTCGGCTGCTGGCAGAATTCACGTTAACACAGCCCACATTCTCCTCTACTTTTGCCAAGCATGGAGTGAAGCAGCACATTGCTACCATTGGCCCACCTGTCTACGCCAGGGCAAGACTTTTAGACCCAGCAAAGCTTGCTATTGCCAAGACCGAGTTTAACACCAAACCCGTAACCGGAATATGGAATACAATGGAATACCATCACGGACAGCCTGTGCCTGAAGTTTCACCGCAAAGACAGCATAGCATCCTCAGGCTAACGGAGTGTGTGAGAGCTTTCTTTTTTTTTTTTTCTTCTGGCTCTCGAAGAAGGCGGACGCTGTATTCCTTTGCTCCCTATCTGCCGTGCTACTGCTCTATGTCTTGTACTGTCTTTGTCTAACTATCTTGGAGCCTCTCTCTGCACTCTCCTCCGAACACCAAAATGATCGATCTGGTCAAGCTGGTCTCTCGAAGAAATTAACAAAATTTTTTCAACTATGAGAATGGGAAAAAGGGAACCCGCCTGCCCTGACGGAACATTCCCTGGCGGCTACACGTTGGACTCCTGGGGGAGTTGGAGGATCGTGTGCCTGTCTGCGCTTTCCGTGGAGGATGTCAAAGACGTATACCTATTTGGATTAATGCTGATTCACCTGGGCAGCTTCCTCAATCATCGCTGGACAAGGAACGAAAGGGTGAAGCAGCAATTGGAGTTCAATAAGCTTCTGGCCCTGAATGAAGGAATGTGCAGGGCTGCCAACACTCAGATACAAGCGACGGGTGAGGTCAACCGCAAACTGGATGCGGTTCCGGGACACTTTGGTGTGGTGGGTACTAACTTTGTCAGCTCGGCTCGGCTTAATCTGGCCACCAAATTTGGACATATTAAAGCAAGCCACCGGGAGATTCAGAGAGACTCAAGGGCAGACAGAAAAATTCCAGAGTTGCCCTGTCTCAAAACAATCTACTATCTTCATTGGCTCCCAGACATAAGCGGCCTTAAAGGACGCTCATCTCTCCACTCTCCTGGATGTTTCTGCAGACAAGATGCTCCGACCCACTCCCTTTCTGGAACATTCCCCCACCCTAAACTCAACGCCTTTTTTGGCCCCTTACCTCCCCTGTTGCGGCGTGCCCATGGAGGTCAAGGGCAGCGCAGCTTGCAGCAGCCCTCCCATCCGTGATTGTGCTGTGACCTCCCTCCCTCCCTTCCCTTATCCACATGTGCAGGTATTCGAGTCTTGTTACAGTGTTTTGATTGTGCTAAATGCTAAGGGTTTTTTTTTTTAAATCTCATCCCACACTGTGCTCCCCCTGCAGAGCCTAGTTTGGAGTCCCCTCCCCCCCGCCCCCCCTTTCTTCCTCCTTGGTGTTTTCAGTTGTTTTTCATCTAAATAAGCGTGCGCCGTTCTGTGGCTGCACCTGCTCTTCCCGTTTCTGTCCTCCTTTGTCATTATTTGTACTGCTGTGTCATTCTGTGTTCTCTGGTACGGGTTGTAACCGAACAAATTTCATTACTGAGAAGTAATGACAATAAAGCTCTTCCTCAAAGAACGTTTCTCTTCATGTCAGCCCTAAGGACAGTGGCTGGGTAGACAAGCTCCCCTGGGTCATGCTAGGCCTCCGGACTGCTCCTAAAGAAGACCTTCAGTCCTCATCGGCAGAGCTTGTGTACGGCCAGCCACTGCTGGTCCCTGGAGATTTTGTTCTGGAAGCCACCTCCCCCTGGTCAGCTGCTCACCAACGGGTTCTTTTTCAGGACAAGGCCAAAGCATTTGCCCCAGTCCTTACTTCCCAGCACAGCCTCCCACATTCCTACATTCCACCACACCTGCAGTAAGCAGCTTATGTTTTCATTCGACACGATGCATATCGCGGGCCACTGCCAACCTCCCTACAGCGTCCCCTTCCGGGTTTTACGGACAGGTGATAAACATTTCCTCATTGACATTGGGGGCAAGGCGGAGCGCATGTCTGTAGATCGTGAAGCCAGCTCACCTGGACATGGATCGGCCTGTCCAGCTCGCTCAACCTCTGCCTGGAGGGCACACAGCCACTTCAAACTCAGGGCGTCCTCCCATACAGCTCAGAGCTCCTAAGAAGGTGCCTAAGGCCTCTGGGCCTCAAGCCACTGGCCCCCATCCCCATAATGCCCCTAAGACTTCCAATGCAGGTGTCCCAACCCACCTTCCAGTTAAAAGGAGTCGTTGTGGCAGGGCCATTCGACCCCCTCTTCTATAACTTTTTTGTTCTTTGGCTTTGCTTGTTATGGTGAATTCTGGAGGGACTTATGTAGTGGACACTGACATAAATGGACATATTATGTGGGCATAATTCACCATAGTGTTATTTCCATGTGTCTTTACTCAATATGTTTGCATCGGTGTTAAGTTGGTTCTATCATACAACTGATAGTATTGTTACTGTTGCGATTGCGATTACGATGTTGTCCCTTTAAGAGACGTGGGTATTGCGGGTATGTTTTCGTTTAGCATGTTGTTGTTGGTGTAACAAGCTAAATAAACAGCACGATGTTGCGTTCTCTCTCTCCATTTGGGACTACAGATTAAATATATGAAATAATGTAGTAAAAGACAAAACATTAATGCACCTTTTATAAAGTCCTTCAACAAATAAAGAGGCTGATGCTGCATCTTCAGAATCTCTTGAGGTTGTTTCAATTGATCAAATCTGGAGTAGCTCCAAAAGGCTTTGACATCACCACGCCGCTGACCGTAGACAACATAACCTGAGACACCAATTTCCAAACCATATCCAAGTTTGTCGAGAATACGTTGGGTCAGTTTGGCTTGAGTCTGATTAACCATTGTTATAGGACTTGGCAGAAAGACCAACGTGAGACCTGATTCATAATCTAGAGCTGTTCCATTAACGCCGGGCCTTAAAAAAAAAAGAACAAAATGTTTAAAGGTTTTAAACTCATTTCAGGCAGCAGACCATATCAACAGTTTTCATTCATATTGAATATATATATATGTATATATATATATATATATATATATACACACACACACACACACACATATATATTACCTGTAGACTAATTTGAATCCAGCTTCATTGTGCACTTCCTCCTCAAGCACTTTAACACCTCTGTAGTACACCGAAATCTTGAAATCAGTCTCTGAGAAATCACAAAGAGAAGACATTTTTTAAACAATTGTTACAATATGTTGAGTATTCAGTCCCATTTCAAAATTGAACAGATGAGAATATATATAACAAATTATATCCAACTAACCCTAACCCTCTTTAGTTTGAAGGCAGTAATAATACACTATGACTATGACACATAAAAACATTTTCTTCAACTCAACTTTTCTTCGACTTTTTTTATTTTTTCTAAATGGTAAATAAAAAATGAACAAAAATAAATAAAATATATATTAATAAATATATACAAATGAAAATGAAAAAAAAAAATTCTTAGCTCTATCAGAGGATCTATTACAGCACACAAATGTCTTGGGGCATAGTAACTGGCAATCAGTCTCCACATCGATGTAATTAACTAGCAAAATATCTAGGAAAAACCCCAAGTGTAAAATCCACTACAGTAAAATTGAAGGGAGATCATTGTGTACTTGATCTCAAATTTACTTTTTAATTTACGTTTACTTACTACATTAAATAAAAGTTAATTAGTTTCCTTTAAGTTGGTAGTGGCAGCCAAATAGTTAAGGAAGCAGACTTGTCAAGGCTTTAGATTTTCAGTAAATCCACCAGTTACCTTGTTGCCACTGAGTATAGATCTCACCCCACAGTTGGGTCTCCACCCAGAAAAAGTAGGGTGCTGTGTAATTTGGGTGGCCATCATTTCTGCACCTACATATATCATGGTTATACTGCATATGTATTACAAAAGAAAACAGTGAATGTAATAAATATGTTTATTTAGACTCCATAAATAGTTGAAGATTTGTTGGTCTTTGCGATCAGGCATCGGACATTTTTTCTAAAGGTCCCCCTTTGTTTCATTAGAAAACTCTAACAAATAGAGCAGGAAAATGTTAAATCCTCAGCTATTGTGTGGAGGATTTTACCTCATGCCAATTAGTAAGCAACTTTATATGAGGCAAGTTAAGCATCTGCCTGCATCACTGCAGCTCTATCAAGGAGTTTGCGAGCATTTGCAGTTCACATGTTTTTTGTCTGAAAACCCTCAACTTGTCTTGTCTTTGTGCTCTTGGTGGTTTGTCTACTAATTTTGTCTTAGCATGTTTGGCTTTAAGCTATCACTATCAAACAATTAATGACAAAATATAAAACAAATGATAAACAAAATAATGCAGCATTTCCTTCTTTGACTTCAAAGTAATTTTTTGTGATCAATCCTCCTCTTCTTTGTGTTTACTTGGCGGTTACTTGGCCATTTATGCTTGACAAATTTGGGCAGTGGGCAGGAGTGAAATTTGTATTTGTGGCTGCCTGTTGAGGCACTGCTACTGCTCCCCGAAGCAGACCACAAAACGATGGCAAAAAATAACAAACAACAAAAATTAAATGTAAAGGCTTCCATAGCATAATATTATCAGATATTCACTTTTTTACCTTCAATCAACACATAACTTACAGTATTGGACCAATGTTGGTTTTCATCATTCCTCCCAGTTTCTCGTGTCATCCACACACACAAACTGCGCCCCCCAAATTTAGAGATGCAGTTGCAAACTTTTTCCAGTAGATAGAGTTCAAGAATAATGTCCAGAAGGTAGATTTAATCTCTTGTGGTTAAATTGGATGTTTGGTCACCACTGTAAGTCATGCTGATTTAAATTACAAATCCTATTGTGTCGCATTTATAGTAAAACAACAGAGAACTCACTAAAATGATCCTCATTGTTGGTTTGGTTGATGGTTTGTAGAAACTGCTCTGCCAGCTGCTCATCACAGACTCCTCCCTCAGCTCCCCTCAGTGGATGTTCTAGTTTCTTTGGCAACCCACTTATATTGGCTGCACCCTCAAGTGGGGCTAGATACTGCTGTTGCCCCAGCAACGCATTTCCCCCAATCACATAGGGATAGTGTAGCTGCTGTTGCTCAGGAACAGCCTGAAAGGCTGTATTTGTGAGGTCTGTAGAAAAGTTCAAGAAAAAGAAAGAGATATCTTTCTTTTTTAATTTTTCTGGCAGGCAAATCTCTATTCCCCTTAACACAGTACCACTGGAACAATGCGTACCTGCATTAGGGATTAGGCTCAGTCCCTGCAGACTCTGCAGCAGAATAGCCTGGCTTGAATCTGCAGGAAATTATGAAATACAAAAATATAAATTGCATATGTATTTTTGACACGAGCTTGACAGTTGTAGTCACAGTTCAAGCATCCATGTAGAATTAAGGATGAAAAACTAAGATGTATAAATTGGTGGTTTAAACCTCTCCTTCTTTTCCTTTCACCTTGTCCCTTTGTCAAGGGGTTGTCACAGAAAACCATTGTCTTCCATCTCCCTATTTTCTGTGCAATTTTGAGCTCCATCCTCTCTAACTCCAACTACTTGCATGTCCTCCACCACTGCATACATAAATCTCCTCTTTCTCATACCTAGTAGCTGAATTTCTAGAATAAATATTTTACCAGTAACCACTCTCTCTCCTTTGAACATGTCCAAACCCTCATAATATGCTTTATTCTGTCTTGCTACAATTGACCTTTGTTCTTCTTTTCTCTTGTGCAATCTTCTTCTCCTTTTGGCTATTTTGCATTGGATGCCACAGCGAGTCAACATTTCTCATCTCACCCTGTCCTCTGTGTCTTCTACTGTAACTCCAACTACCTCCATGTCCTACCTCACTGCATCCATAAATCTCTTTTTTTCGCCCCTCTTCGTAACTGGTATTTCATCTCTAGCATTCATCTCAGCAACATGTCCAAACTTCTTAACTATCTTAATCTAGCTTCCTCTTCTATCTAGTAAAAACCTCCACCTTTCTAGGTTCTCTCCTAGTTGTTGCCTACTCACTGCAGATTACAATGTCGTCTGCAAACATCATTGTCCATGGAGACTCCTGCCTGACCTCATCAGTCAATCTGTCCATCACTAACACAACAAGAATAGGCTCAGGGCCGAACGTTGATGCAGTCACACCTCCACCTTAAAGTCTTCTGCCCTTTCAACAGCAAACTTTACCACTGTTGTACTCTTCGTATAGATGTCCTGTTTCAATCTAACATCCTTGTCTGACACTGACGTCCTCATACAAAATTGAAACAACACTTGAAATAATAAACTGGTTGAATAAATAAAATATTTGTACAAGAGAAAATATTTGTACAAGAGAAAACAGAAGAAGTCATATTTCATATATTGAGAAATATCTAGACTGATATTTTAATAAATATTGATTCAGAGAGGTCTCCTGATATGTGCCATTGATCCAATCTATATGAATGGCAGTCATCATGATTTTGTCCAAATTATTACGCACAATGGGGTTTCCACAGATTCTATTGTCAAAGAGAACAAAAAATGGTTATGTGTGAAATTATAAACCTTAGCAGGTCATGCCTGACTGAAATGTAACTGAAATCAAGCACTTAAGCACTTAAATCAAAACATTATCACAAGTGAAGTCACTTCTGAACATACAACCCCTTGTTGAAAAGGACCTTTTCAAGTCTTCCATTCATTGAATTTGTCAGTTTTTGGATAGTATCTGCTGGAACAGCCTTGCACAAGGACAGACTAGCCTCCCAGAGCTGTTGTTGAGATGTGAACTGCCTCCAATCATCATAAACACTTCTCTTGATAATGCTCCAAAGGTTCTCAATAGTGTTAAGGGCAGGGGAGTATGGGGGGCACATCATAAGTTTTTCTCCTTTGATGCCCATTGCAGCCAGAGATGCAGATGTATTCTTTGCAGCATCAATAAGCTTGATTCTTTCTTTTGAACCATGGCAGGAAGGTTTCTTTGAGCAACTGTGGACGTTATTTTCACAGTGTCAGGGATCCTGGAATGGACGACAATCTATCCCCCCATGATACCAGCCCAAAACATCACCCTACCACCTACTTGTTGGAGGCGTAGCCTTGTTTGCATGGAGAGGCCGTCAACCAACCAACCATCCAGTATTCCATCCATCTGAACCATCAAATGTTCATCGGTGAACAGAACAGTTTTGACGTCAGTCTTTAGGTATTGCCTGGCCCACTGCAGCCTTTTCTGCTTTTGTGCAGTGGATAGTGGAGGTCGAAACATATGCACCGCTGCAAACCCCTGGAGGACTTTGCATCTTGTTGTTCAGGACACGTTGGAGGCACCAGCAGCTTCAAAACCTTGTCTTCTGCTGTGATGGGGCATTTTTACAGCTGCTCTTTTGATCAGACGTATTTGCTTAAAAGAGTTCTGGATTTTCCCTTATCAGCACGTGTATAAGACTTTGGATAGCATTTATATAGTTTGGTGAGTTTAGGAGAAATATATGGTGTCACCTGAAATAATGATTTTACAATTTTGGGAAAATTTGCACAAACAGAATACATTCCAAAATGTACAGAATATTTTGGTCATACACTTTTTGTAATTCATAGTCTTTTTAAACATCATAATAGACATACTAATATCAATGCATCACACATTATGTGCTTCAGATAGAGTTACCTGTAATTATACACTTGGCCAGTAGGTGATGTCGTGAGCACATGGCAACACTGAACAACGGGAACACCATACAATGATCCCACGAAGATTGAGTGAGAAAGAGGGCTATATAGGCCAAGGCACCAGGTGACACGAGTGAGACTAATTACAAAGACACAGGTGATTGTGATAACACTGATTAACCCACACCAAACTGCAGGGAAAGGGATTGACAGACTTCACAGAGTGGCTTGTTGGACCTGATTAAAGAAAGCTGGGAGGAAGGTCCAAGTGCCAGTAACAATGAAATGCAATACATTCTGGACCTAAGAGCATAACTCCATGCACTGGGTCAAGAGTCACGGGTGAATTTGCTCAGGGCCCAGGAACGCCAGCATCGTCTGTAGAACAGGGGGGCTAAGCTGCATCACTTTTTGCCGGGGGATAAAGTTTTGGCTCTACTCCCGGCATTTATATGAGGTGGAGTGTAAGGACAGAAAGGGGGACACAGATTTATCATTTGAATTTGCTGAAGGTGTGGGTGGAGCCGGAAATGGCAGCCTTGGATTGGACCAAGGGAAACTGGCAGATTCCCTTACCACCAGAATCCTGGGAAAAATGCCTTTCTCCATATGAATTGTTCCAATTCGTGACACTGTTCGGGTTGCTTGGGGCCTCAGGCCCCTTTCAACGCCTAATGGCCTGAGTGTTACACCCCCATGCGACTTGTAGCGGCGATGCTGGAGTCCCTGAGGCAGAGGGGGCTTACAGCCAACCCAGGGAAGTGTACGGTTGGATGAAGGGAAGTTTGGTATTTGAAGCAATGCTTGGGTAGTGGGCAGGTGCAGCCACAAATAGACAAGACTGCAGCTATTGTGTCCTGTTCGTGACCGAAGTCCAAAAAAGAGGTAAGACAGTTCCTGGGGCTGGTGGGTTACTACCAGGGCTTCATCCCACAGTTTGCTGATCTGGCCAGCCCTTTGACAGATCAGACCCCCACATTGCTTCAGATCTGGTCCAGTGGACGGAGCGGTGACAGCAGGTTTGAGGAGCTGAAGAGGGCCCTCTGCGGTAAGCCACTCCTGTATTGTTTACACCTAACTTGCCCTGCCTTTTGTCTTGTCATTCCTGAATTATGCCCCATTTAAATTTTGGGACCAAGCCTACTTTAATGGAATACTATATATATATATATATATATATATGGTCTCTATATAAAGTTATGGTCTCTCTTTTTTCTGTTACACATATATATATATATATATATATATATATATATAAAGGTCTTCTTTAGAGACCATAACTTTATACAAAATAAAGCTCTCCAAAGGGTTAAAGTTTTTAGCAACGGGAATTGTTCTTAGAGTTGAAAGATGTCAATCCTAAACTTAGGAACTTCTGCTTGATGTAAGAGGGAACTTTGGTCTACTCCTCTAGATCATTGAGCAGAGTTTTGTTATCAGATTTCAATGGGAATAGTTGTGGTCACACATGTCTAGGGAAGACTGCTCTAGAACAATCCTAGGATGGGATCTCAAGGCAGAATATTATGTAGCAGACATACAACAGACAAGTTTATGTTGCAGTGGATAGTGAGACTGAGAATGGCACTAGTCTGCATGTGTGGTTTTCCTGTAAACCAGTCTGTGACCAGGTCTCCATTTTCCCAAACTGATACCTTACAGTCCAAGAAAGGAGGTTTTCTGGCCTTGGTCTCCTCCCTGGTGAAATTGATATAGTTGTTGCCGTGCCTGTGTAGATTCTCAGTCATCCAGATAAATCAATCCAAAATTAGTAACTTGGAGAGCAACTGGACATAGTAGGTTTCTTGAAGACGTTTCACCTCTCACCCAAGAGGCTTCTCCAGGTTTAACCGACTACAGGGGAGTCCTGGTATTTCACCTAAAAAGATGCTTCATAGCTGTAAAAGTGGGGTTGTTATGGCTATGATAGGGAGGTGGGGTTACAGGGTGATATGTCACACTCTGTTCGAGACGAGCTGTATGTTGAGTTAGAGGCGTGAATGGAGGTGTGGGGGTCAGTGTTGGTATCAATTGTTTCTATTTTTTGTGATGGAGCCCTGGTCTGATCACAAGAGATATCTTCATCCACAAAACTGTGTCCCTTCTTTACCAGGTTTAAATGAACCGCAGAGTCGTGTCCTGATGTGTTGGGTCTTCTCTGTTGTTGCATAAGTTTGTACAGTGGTTGTTTCACCATTGTAGAGGTCAGGGCAGTCTTCTTCACACTGTACTGCATATACAACATGGCTCTGTTGGCGATGAGGTATTTTGTCCTTTGGGTTTCTGTCTGAGTGTTGGTGGGCTTGAAATAGACTGGAATTTGGTGATCCTTAAAGATTCTTCTAAGTTTTTCAGAGGTCCCAGTAACATATGTAATACCGAGGTAACTCTGTTTTTGTTGTCCTCCCTGTTGTGTTTGTTTGTTTTGGAAAAGCCCAGGTGCTTAGGGCTCTTCTGATGTGAGCTTGCTCCTTAGCCTCTGCATCTTCTTGTGAAGGGATGTCTCTGGCTGTATGGTCTAGGGCACATGTGTCAAACTCAGGCCCGCGGGCCAAATTTGGCCCGCAGTGTGATTATAATTGGCCCGCGAGATCATATCAAATGTGCATTAGAGCTGGCCCGCGGTATATACTATGCCGCTAATACTACAAATCCCACAATGCTTTGCTAGTATTTTGGCACGCAGTAAAACCCGGCAAGCGCTCCTTATTTCCGTTCACAGTCATTCATCCATGCCACGGTCGCATCGGACAAATTAATAATTTCACCCTCCACAAAAATGGCCAAACGAAAGATAAACAGGACTTTCCAAGACAGGTGGGAGGCAAATTATTTGTTCACGACTATAAAGGACAAACCTGTTTGTCTTGTGTGCGGAGCTGGCGTGGCTGTAATAAAAGAGTATAACATAAGAAGAAACTATGAAACGAAACATTATGAAAAGTACAAGGACCTGGACCTAAAGCAGAAGCTGCAAAAGGTGGAGGAGATGAAAAGAAGTCTGGTTTGCAGGCAGACCTTGTTCACGAAAGCAAAATAAAAAAGTGAAGCAGCTGTAAAGGCCAGCTTTATTGTGGCAGCAGAGATCGCAAAATCAACCCGGCCCTTCATTGAGGGAGAGTTTGTCAAAAAGTGCATGGTCAAAGTTTGCGACATTGTGTGCCCAGATAAGAAGCAAGATTTTTTAAACGTGAGCCTGAGCAGAAATACCGTGGCTGAGCGCGTGTGTGAGCTTTCCACTAATCTACATGAACAACTAATAAAAAAGGGAAAAGATTTTATTGCATACTCCCTTGTGGATGAGAGCAGCGACACGTCTGATACTGCCCAGCTGTCAATTTTCATCCGTGGAGTAGACTCGAGCCTGTGTGTCACAGAGGAACTTTTAGGATTAAAATCAATACATGGAATGACCACAGGAAAAGATATCTTTGAATGTATAACTGAAATGAGCCTGCCTTGGGATAAACTTGTGGGACTGACGACAGATGGTGCGCCCGCAATGTGTGGTCAAAAGAGCGGATTGGTCGGCAGAAAGGGAGATTTGAACTGCTCAGTGTAGCCCAGGCTCCTAGTTGTAAAATATAGATGTGTATATGTATATATTTCCATCATTTGTTCATTTAAGTATTTAAAGAGTTAAAAATGTGTTCGTGTTTGATTGACAGGATGATTGGCTAATGACTAATCTTCTCTAGCGATCAACCGGCCCCCGGTTTCCGGTCTCCCAAGTCAAGTTCGGGTCCGCTCTAGCTCTCGCTCTTTTTCCTCTTCCGGTCGCTGCTGTGATTACCGAAGCTCTCGTGCAGTCGACAAAACTGAGACACGCGTCGGAGAAATAAGAGAGAATTGAGAGAAAATTATTTCTGAACTCAGCGGTGAGTTGATTTACATTAGGAAGCTGCAATATTTGCGTTAGGGTGGTTATCTGTTGCACACAGTTATACGGACATTCAGCTATGGCTAACGGCTAGCGCTAATGTTGCTACGGCTAACGCACATGTTCCAACAGAGCGTTGCGTACTTCAGCAACCAGCTAAGACACGGAATGGACTGTTTTGTTATATCGTTAATGTTTATGTATTGTAAAGTAAGCGTGTGAATGATGTAAAAGTTAGTTTTAGTGAGAGTGAATGTTAAATGTACCTTCACTGATCCGGAGCAGTGAGGGATACATATGTAATGTGTTTTGTGTTTCTTTTGTAAAATGGATGATTGGCATAACCAATCGTATGCCATTTTAAATGTAAAATATGTTAATAGATATGTATGTACACATGATATGATTAGATACAGTTTATACAATATTGTTTATACTTGCTAGAATTAGTTTGATATGAACCATATATGATGTATATTGATGTAGAAAGTCTAATTTCAATTTGTGACTTTTCTGACCTGTTATAGGTCAGGTTTTTTTTTTACCTGGAGTAAATACTCCAGGTCTACTCAGGTATTTTTAGATCCATATCCCATCCTCCAGGAGGCAGTGCTAGGAGACAGCGCTGCACTGACGAGATTTCCCAGTGCATACTGGGTGGCGAGCTAGAAGGACTGTGTAAAGGACGGAGTTCACCCCTTCCGGTGCAACTTGTGGGTAGGACAAGTGAGACAAGATCTAACCACACCTACTACGGGCCCCAACGAGTCATACTTTAGGGGAGAGAAATCAAAGGGTTTTTTATTTGGCGCCTTTCTTTTTTTTTTACTTTCCTGTATTTACTTATCTAAATTGTATTGTTCATCAAAGTTCTATGTTGTCCAAACTCTGTTACAAAAAAAAAAAAAAAAAGAAAACCATTCAACTGAATCACCAATAGTGTCCTCTTATTGATGTGTACCACCGGCTCTTGCCGAGTTTAGAATTTTCTGATCTGGCCCATCGAAAATCTATTTATTTGGTTTATTCCGAATTGTTCCTCACTTCAATTGGTAAGTAGGGTTACATCAGCAACCCGTTTGCGATCGATGTGGAAAGCGCACCAACCAGCCTCCAAATGGAGCTAATTGAACTCCAATGTAATGACATGCTCAAATCAAAATATGACTCTGTTGGTGCTGCGCAGTTTCCATGTTTCCTCCCCGACACAATGCCTCAATTACGCACCCAAGCTGCTCAGATGCTCTCAATGTTCGGCAGCACATATCTATGTGAGCAACTGTTCTCTATGATGAAGGTGAACAAAACACCTCACAGAAGTCGACTCACTGATGAGCACCTTCACTGCGTCCTGAGGCTTTCCTAAGCTCAGAGCCTGACTCCAGACTTTGAAGAACTTGCATCTAAGAAAAGATGCCAGGTATCTGGCTTAGACCAATGTGCAGAGTAAAACAGAACGTAGCAAACTGAGCTTGAATATATCTGTTTCTTATGCACTTTTTCTACTGCAAGGCATGGTCTGTCAATAGTTGAAATGTTGGATTTTTATCGAATGACATTATTATTTTTGGTTCTGTTGTTGTGGCTTTGAAAAAGATTTACTTGAAAAAGGAACTTGAAAGGATAAGGGGAGAGACATACTACTTTATTTATTTAAATAAGAAATGAATATCACTGTGTCTTTTATTTCAAATTTAATTTCTCATGTTTTTGTAATATCAAGCTTTGGTTGTTCCAAATTCTGTGTTTAAGCAAAACTAAAGTTTGTTTCCATATGGAAAGGTTAAACATTACATATCAGTTGCAGTTAATTTTTCAATAAATATTGACTTTGGCCCGTGACTTGACTTCTCTGCTTAATTTTGGCCCACTGTGAATTTGAGTTTGACACCCTAGACTCTAGGGTTCTGATCACCCCCAGTTTATATTGTAAACGATGGTGTAAGTCAAAATGCAGGTATTGATTTGTATGTGTTGGTTTGCTGTAGACTTCAATGAAAAGGTTTCTTTGTCCTTTTTGTGCACTGCACAGTCCAGGAAAGCCAGCAGGTCTCCCTTAACATCTTCCCTGGTGAATTGTATGAACTCATCAATTGTGTTTGATTGTTCTGAGAATGATTCCAATTCAACTGTTGTGGCGGGCACTTAAAGGGGTGGTCTCTCACCCAGGTGATTTATGGGTAATCATCTGTGGGATGATATAAAGAGTTGTGGTGTGGAGCGCATTGGCACTCTTTCTTGTAAGCCTGCAAATAAAGCTGTTCACTTCATCCACGTCTCCATCTCCTTTCATCCTGCCACATTGGTGACCCTGACAGGAACATGAGGAAGCAGAGGAAAGTGTTTCCTCTTCGGAGTTGGGAGAACATTATTTTCGTGCGACAACTGTGGAACACACCTCCGCTGCGACCATGGCGCGCCCGCAACCGCTGCCGGCCGACTTCGCCAGTTCCGTGAAGCTCCCGAGTTTCTGGCAGAGCGACCGTGCTCGGTGGTTTGAGCATATTGAGGCCACCTACGAGGAATTACAGCTGATGACGCCAGGTACTATTTGGTAGTCACGGCGCTAGACCAGCAGTCTACGCACCGGGTGATGCAGCTGCTGCGCGCCCTCCGCGGTGCGGAAAATACGCTGCGCTGAAGCAGCTTCTCCTCCGCCGCTTCTCCTCCGCTGCTTCAGCCTGTCCACAGCAGAGAGAGCGGATAGACTTCTGTCACTACCTGGCCTGGGCGATGGATCTGCGGTGGACTTGATGGATGCTATGCTGTCGCTGCTTGGAGCTGAGGACGGTGGGTTCCTTTTCCCACATATTTTCCTGCGCCAGCTTCCACTGCCAGTGTGCACAGCTCTGGCGAATTCACCGTGCCTTGTGACCGGCGATTTCCGTGGTTTGGCTGAGGAGGCGGACCGGACGTCTAAAAACGCCTTTGTACAGAATGTACTGGAGTCCCCACAGTCACCACTACCAGCAGACGACGAAGCAGTCTGTGTTTCTTCCACAGACGTTTTGGCGCCAAAGCTCCCTCCATGCGCGTTTCAGGCGCCGGGAAACGGCGGAGCCGGCGCTCGGTAGCAGCTCTGGGCGCTGGCAGGCATGAGGAGCTGCTGTTTGTTATAGATGCTCTTTCAGGAAGACGATTCCTGGTTGACTCGGGCTCACAGAAGAGCCTCCTCCCTCCGGACAAAGCGGACCTTTCGGCCCGGGGCAGTGGCCCGCGCTTGAGCGCCGCCAACGGATCCTCCATTGAGACTTTTGGTACCAGGTTGGTGACTGTGTGTTCTGGGGGACGCAGTTTTGAAAGTGACTTTGTTATAGCGTCCATTACAGTTCCCATTATTGGGGCAGATTTCCTGTGTACTAATGGTTTGCTTGTGGATCTTGCTAATCGGCATCTAATTGATGCTGTATCTTATGCCGCTTTTCCATGTCAAACTGGGGGACCTGGGCCGTTAGCGAGCGCTAGTTTCTTGGCGTCAGATGACGTTTTTCAGCGGTTATTGTCGCGGTTTCTGTCGCTGACCACACCAGCTTTTACTACCGCGGCTACAAAACATGGTGTGGAACATTTTATTCCTACTGCTGGCCCACCGGTTTTTGCACGTGCACGTCATTTGGACTCAGCTAAGTTGTCTATCACTCAGGAGGAGTTTGCCACCATGGAACGTTTAAGGATCGTACGACGTTCAAACAGCCCGTGGTCTTCACCGTTGCACATGGTGCCGAAAGTAGATGGTTCGTGGCGACCATGCGGGGATTTCCGCCGCCTGAATTTCCTACTGCCCATGACCGCTATCCCATTCCGCACATACAGGATTTTTCGGTTCGTCTGGCTGGAATGACAGTATTTTCCAAGGTGGATATAGTGCGCGGCTATCATCAGGTTCCTGTGCGGGCTGAAGATGTGCCCAAGACTGCGGCGATTACACCTTTTGGGCTCTTTGAATTCCTGCGCATGCCTTTCGGTCTGAAGGGGGCAGCACAGACATTTCAGAGGCTGATGGACTCGGTGTTACGCAACCTCACGTTTGTGTTTGTGTATTTGGATGACATTTTGGTGGCCAGTCCTTCAGTAGACGAGCACCTTTCTCATCTGGAGCAGGTTTTCCAGCGTCTCCATGAGAATGGATTGATAGTCAACACGGCTAAGTGTCAGTTTGGGATGCCCGTCATTGATTTCCTGGGGCATCGCATCTCGCCGGAGGGCGCCGTTCCTTTACCTTCAAAAGTGCAGGCTGTCGTGGATTTCCCCCGCCCAGTTACAGTTAAATCCCTGCAGGAATTTTTGGCCATGGTGAACTTTTATAATAGGTTCCTACC
>JAFBJS010008602.1:40293-55367 GCA_016785265.1 Paraplagusia blochii
TAGAAACAGCTTATATATAATTTTTCTTTAACACACCTTGTCAGAACAATCTCAACCACTTTAACAATACAAATCATAACAAATCAACAATTAACAATTAAACACTTTCAGTTTCTCTGAAACCACTTCCCTTGTCTCCCTTGACTCTCTCTCTCTCTCCACGTCTCCGTCTGTGGCGGCTTTAACTCCCTCTCACTCTGTCTGTCGCTGTTAACTGCCGAGAATGCCGAGAGTTGATTGGCTGAAAAGCACCAAGTGGAATAATTTAACCTGTACACGATTGGTCAGTTTATTTCCTGATACCCGCGCAGGTTTTACAATGCCGTTGGTCGTAAACACTAAAAATGCTGCGCACCTTAAAACTATCCCATTAAATTCATCTGCCGTATAAACAGATTATAGATCCGGGTCCGTACAGGGTTACCCCTGGGTCAGTTAGTGACCCCTGGACTAGGTGGAAGGCCAGCAGAGCTAGAAACATTGGGGAAGGTCATTCTACCATGGATTAGATGGGAAGACAAATAGAGTAGGAGTGATCAAGGGGGGAAAGTATGCAAGTAATGTGGTGGATGTGAAACAAGTGTCAGACATGTTGATGGGTGTGAGGGTAGAAATAGAAGAAGTCATGTTGAATATTGTCAGTGGGTATGCTCCACAGGTAGGCTGTGAGCAGAGAAGGAGACGTTTTGGAATGAGCTGGATTTGGTTGTAGGGAGCATCCTCAGGGGAATGAGAGTGGTGATTGCAGCAGAATTCAATGACCATGTAGGAAAAGGGCACAGAGGGGATGAGGAAGTGATGGCCCCCTTTGGGGTCAGGGATAGAAATTTGGAAGGACAGGCAGTGGTGGATTTTGCAAAAAGAATGGAATGTGCTAGGTGTTTCCTCTGGACAGAGAAAGGAGGACAAAGAGACCTGGTGGTGGAATGATGAGGTCCAGGAGAGTGTCCAGAGGAAGAGATTAGCAAAGAAGAGATGGGATAGTGACAGGACAGATGAGAATAGACTGGAGTACAGAGAGAGGTCAAAGGAGGTGAAGAGGGAAGTGGCCAAGGCCAAACAAAAGGCATACGAGGAGTTGTATGAGAGGTTAGACACAAAGAAAGGAGAAAAATAGTTATACAGATTGGCAAGGCAGAGAAATCAATCTGGGAAGGACGTGCAGCAGGTAAGATTAATTAAGGACAGAGATGGAAATATCATCACCAGTGAGGAAGGTGTGCTGGAAAGATGGAGGGAGTACTTTGAGGAGTTGTTAAATTAGGAAAATGATAGGGAGCATAGGAATGAGGAGCCAGTTCCCAACAGGGAGAAGGTAGATCAGATTAGAAAGGATGAAGTTAGAAAAGCTCTGAGGAGGATGAGGAGTGGAAAGGCAGTTGGTCCCGATGACATACCAGTGGAGATATGGAAGTGCTTGGGGGAAGAAGCGGTAAGTTTTCTCACTCGGCTCTTCAATAGAATTTTGGAGGCCGACAAGATGCCTGACGAGTGGAGGAAAAGTGTTCGTGTACCAATTTCCAAGAAGGGTGATGTGCGAAAAAAGTAGTTGCGTTACGTAACGGCGTTACAAGTAACGGCGTTACTCCCAACACTGCTGATGAGTGGAGGAAAAGTGTTCTTGTGCCAATTTACAAGAAGGGTGATGTGCAGAGCTGTAGCAATTACAGACGGAAAAGTTGATGAGCCATACCATGAAGATTTGGGAAAGAGTAGTTGAGGCTAGGTTGAGGAGAGGTAGAGATTTGCAAAACAACAGTATGGTTTTATGTATATGTACCACAGATGCAATATTTGCCTTGAGGATGTTGATGGAGAAGTACAGAGATGGTCAGAAGGAGCTTCATTGTGTTTTTGTAGATTTAGAAAAGGCCTATGACAGAGTTCCAAGGGAGGAACTGTGGTTTTGTATGAGGATGTCAGGAGTGGCAGAGAAGTATGTTAGACTGGTGCAGGATATGTATAAGAACAGCACAACGGTGGTGAGGCGTGCTGTTGGAAGGACAGAAGACTTTAAGGTGGAGGTGGGACTTCATCAAGGATCTGTCCTGAGCCCAATTTTGTTCGTTCTGGTAATGGACAGATTGACAGATGAGGTCAGACAGGAGACTCCATGGACCATGATGTTTTCAGATAATATCGTAATCTGCAGTAAGAGCAGGCAACAGATAGAAGAGAACCTAGAGAGGTGGAGGTTTGCACGGGAGAGAAGAGGAATGAAGGTTAGTCGTAGCAAGACAGAGTACATGTGTGTGAATGAAAAGGGGAACAGTGGAGTGGTGAGATTACAAGGAGCAGAGGTGGAGAAGGCGGAGGAGTTCAGATACTTAGGCTCAACTGTTGGAGACTGGAAGAGAGGTGAAGAATAGAGTACAGGCAGGATGGAACAACTGGAGAAAGGACTCTGGAGTGATTAGTGATAGAAGAGTGTCAGCTAAAGTGAAGGGAAAGGTTTACAGGACAGTTGTGAGACCAGCCATGATGTATGGATTAGAGACTCTAGGAATAGGTAGAAGACAAGAAGCAGAGCTGGATGTGGCAGAGTTAAAGATGCTGAGATTCTCTTTTGGGGTGACAAGGATGGACAGGATCAGGAATGAGGTAATCAGGGGGACAACACAGACAGAAAGGTTTGGAGAAAAAGCTAGAGAAGCCAGGTTAAGATGGTTTGGACATGTTCAGAGGAGGGGCAGTGGTTATATTGGGAGAAGAATGCTAGACATGGAGCTACCAGGTAAGAGACGAAGAGGAAGGCCAAAGAGGAGATTTATGGATGCGGTGAGGGAGGACATGGATGTGGTTGGAGTTGGGGATGCGGAGGACAGGGTGAGATGGAAATTGTTGACTCGCTGTGGCAACCCTTGAAAAACGGGATAAGCCGAAAGAAGAAGGTCAGCTCTAGAGTTACATTTTAGTGAATTTATCGAACGGTTTTCTCAAAATGTATAAATGCTATATATCTCTGACTTTAGATCTGATGCTATTTATTTGAGGATTAGAAGTTCATCAATTCAGTCAAAAGGTAAAGATTCTAACAGAGAGAAGGTAGATCAGATTAGAAAGGATGGAGTAAGAAAAGCCCTGAAGAAGATAAACAGTAGAAAGGCAGTTGGTCCCAATGACATAACAGTGGAGGCATGGAAGTGTTTAGGGGAAGTAGTAGTAAATTTTCTGACTAGGTTGTTTAACTGAATTTTAGAGACTGACAAGATGGCAGATAAGTGGAGAGAAATTGTTTTTGTTACCGTTTACAAGAAGGTTTATGTGCAGAGTTAAAACTTGAAATTAAAGAGGCATAAATTTAATGAGCCATATGATGGAGATCTGGAAAAGGATAGTTGAGGCTAGGTTGGGAGTAGAGGTAGAGATTTGTGAACAACAGTATTGTTTTATGCCGAGAGAGCACCACAGATGCAAAAAAGGATGCTGTTCTTCATACAAAACCACAATTCCTGCCTTAGCACCTTGCCATAGGACTTTTCTAAATCTACAAAGACAATGAAGCACAGTCTGATCTTCTCTGTACTTCTCCACCAACCTCCTTAAGGAAAATATTGCATCTGTGGAACTCTTTATCTGTTTGCAACCATACTGTTGTACAAATCTCCATTTCCTTCTTCAACCTTCAAATACTCCAACTCTTAATCATATTGCTCATCAAATGTATGGCTCCTTAACTACAAATTCTTAAGTTCCCTTTCATTTTCCTCATATACAACTCCTCACAGGAAAGCACCTCTTCCTCTCAGCACACATTCCTAATTTGGAATCATATTTCCATGTTTGTCCTTAATCAATCCAAACTGCTGCACAACCTTCCCAGCTTGATCAATCTTTCCAATCTACATTTCCAATACAGCCCTGGCTCTAAGAACCCATCTATTTAATGTTGCCCATGGGAATTTTTCTAATGTTTAACACCAATCCTGTAGTTTACACCAAGCAGCTCTAGGTTTTTAAATGCTTGGGTGGGGCACATCACGCATTTAGAATGAGCGCATAGTCTGAGCACCCCTCCTGCCTGTCTCACTCTCAACTCCACACCTCTACCTCAATCTTTTGAAACCTGTTTTTACTACCATTTTTTTCCTCTGTTTCTCTTTCCCATTCCTGTTGCTGATGAATGGGAAAATGCCATGACACAAATGTACCGGTGCCACAACTATGGATATCCAGGACTAGGAGGACCAGCAGTATGATGTCCAGGATCATAGCCTCATATACCTACTGACATAACAGCTACTGGAAGCTTTTCAAATTTGACTATGTGTTGTACCTTTGTACTTGTTTTATTTTATTGTATTTTTATGCTCGGGTAACATCCATTGCACTCAATCCAGGGAGTGGATCCCTCTCCTGTGGTTCCCTAAGGTTTCTACCATTTTTTCCCCTGTTAAAAGGATTTTTTCCTTCTGTAGTTTTTACTTACCCTGGCTGAGGGTCTAAGGACAGAGGATGTTACCAACCCTGTAAAGCTCTATGTGACAAATTTGATATGTAAATGTGGGCTATATAAATAAAATTTGATTCATTGATTGATATGAAATTTGTCATTTCATGATATATGTTTGGATAACTAAAATGTCTGGTATTTTCCCTTTTCTATCTAATATTGACAACTTGGTCATAAGAAATATCTGTTTGTTATCTATTATAATGTCAAAATGTCTAAGCCTGTGTTCCAATGTACTTAATGCTTATACATTCTAAAAGTTGTAATATGTGTTTTACAAAGAAGCATCACTGCAGCTAAAACAGTAGCTGTAGAGAACCTCTATCCATCAGTCACACAAGAGGTTCAGATGGATGATGCCACAGGTCCTGAAAAGACTCCTCCACTGGTACAGTCATAGCCATCACCACAGGTTTATAGTTTCTAATGGTCTACTTGTCTTGAGAGAATTATTTGGTGAGTTATTTGGCAGCTGAACCTGGGAGGTTAGTGTGTTGTAACATAAATGTTAAAGTGATGCACATTGAAGGTCATTGTTAGAGAAGAGTTGTGTAAACATTTGAACTTTACAGTGTTCTATCTTTCAAGTTAACATTCACTTTATTTAAAACACTAAAATGTCCCCACAACACACCTTAAGTCAGTGTGTGAGGAGAAACTGAACTGTATGACTACATAGACAAACTGTCCCCACAAGGAACTTTAACTATGTAAAAGGTGAGACAGAACTCTTTGAATTCAATTGAAGGAAATATATGTTTTGAATTAATATGTTTTTCTTTAACAGGACAGGTATTTTGTTAAAAGGTGTATTTGTTGTTATTGTATTGTGTGAATTTTTGATTTGATTTTTTTTTTATTTTACAGTATATTCAAATGTCTTGCAAAATAATACTTTTATCTTCATACCGGTTCCGGGTCGCTGCTCGTGCGGTCGACCGGCCAGCCAGCCGAGCAGTATATGTGTTGTTTTATTACTTTAATGTTATATTTGAAAGGTTTTTTTTCCACTCTCGGGTCCGTTTTGCATTTTTGCGTATTCCCTTTAACTTTCTGGAATAACTCTTAGACTACCGCCTGACACACGATGGTCGTCCCCCAGCTAACCTACTCCAGAGACCATCTGATCCGACTCGGAATACAGTCACACCGCTCCACTATCACGGACTTCCTCCCTGAGGAAATTCTCCGCAACTCCAACCAACGCAACCTCATCTACAGAAAGTCCAAGTCAAATTTAGAATTGCCCCTTGGTGACAAATACAGTTTTCTGAATCTGAATAATATACAGTAAAGATTAGGCAGATACATCCCCTAGAAGCAGCTGGTCCATGCCTTTGTTAATTCCGTGCTGGATGCTCGGCTGGTTCGCTGGCAATTCTGCAGCTTATACTTAACACAGCAGCTCGTGTTCTGACCAAAACTAGGCAGAGAGATCATCTCCCCAGTCTTTGCCTCTTAGTACATGTCAGAATTCAATTTAATATCCTCCTCCTTACTTAGAAGGCAATTCTTGGTCTGGCACCCCTCTATATAGTGGAATTGATAAAACCCTATCAACCAACTACAACACTTTGTTCCTCAGGTGCAGGCCTTTTTGTGTTTCCACTAATTTCTAAACCTAGATCTGAAGACAAAGTCTTATGCTACCAAGACCCTCTGTTATCGAACCACCTACCAATTCCAGTCCACGGGGCAGACACAGTCCTCCTCCTTTATTGCAGAGGACTAACGCGACCTCATGTCCCTGGAGTTTGTGTTCTCCCTTCCAGAACCCAATGGCCGTGAACTGGACTCAGGACTTCAAATCATGGCAAAACTCCCAAAGAACCTGTAGTCTGTGTTCTTGACACAGGACTACGCCTTTGGAGCTGAAATTTACTTTGATTGATATTTTGATCTGCTCTGTTTTTTAACCCATGCATATAAATTGAATTTGTTTTACTACTTGCTGCTGTTTTTTTTTTTTCATGTCTATGGGAGTTGTTCCTCAGCTGGTGTGAGTGTGAGACATATTTTCCTAGATTTTCCTGTTATTTGATCTTGTTTTTATGCATGATTTTTTTGTGTAGTACCTTGGGATAACAGTTGTTATGATTTGGCTCAGTAAGCAAATAGAAGTAAAGTTAAGTGATGAAACTGCCTGGGATTTTACAATGACTTCTTTGTACAAGACTTGTTTTTTTGCACTCTGACCAGCCTGGGACAACTGTAATAGTTTTAGTGACTGACAATCTTTTTTTTTTTACCTCCTTGTCATTGTGACTCACACCACTGCACACAACAAAATGTGACCTCTGTATTTAACCCATCACT
Source organism: Paraplagusia blochii (assembly GCA_016785265.1). Lineage (NCBI taxonomy): Eukaryota > Metazoa > Chordata > Actinopteri > Pleuronectiformes > Cynoglossidae > Paraplagusia > Paraplagusia blochii. The sequence goes on from JAFBJS010008602.1 coordinate 47,063, forward strand.
AAGATGAACAGTGGGCAGCTTTGAGCGCCCGGGGAGCTGTGAATGGGGACAGTTCCATGCCCAGTGGACCTCAGTGGTAACTTGGCGGTAGGGGATTCGAACCCAGGGCCTTGTGAACCCAGGTCCGGTTCCTTAACCATTAGGCCACCAACTGCCCTGTATGTTGGTGGCCTAATGGGTTTGTATTTATGTATTTTAATTTAATTGAATGCATTTTCATTTTTACAGATTTAGTTGACATTTCAAAGGAAATCTGTGAATCAGATCGGCATCAACCAAGGATATTTTTACTGACAATTTGTATTTAATCTCCATTAACTAGCATATTACGTTCAGGTGACACTCTGCTTATTTTAATAATGTAATGGGTAATGCTGTGCCAAACTTTCTACTTTTGGGCACCGAATATAACAATAACAAAGTCCATTGTACGATTATGTCTTGCTATAAAATTTACCAAAACACAAAAACAGATGGGTAAAAACAAAATTACACTTACAAGTTGGACAGCTCGTCGATAAGTGACCGGCGCATCAAAGGTAGCAGGTAACAATCTTTTCTCAAAACTTTCCTTTGTGAAAATGTGTGACCAAGACTGCCTTTATGGGAAACTCCGGTCCTGATAGTTTCGTTTTCCAGCGCAAACGATCAGTTTTCCTTTCGTCAGTGGGTGGGACTAACACAAACGGAAAATGACACGTTCACTGCTGGGTAGTAACAAGAAGATATTGGATTTAACTATTCGGTGAAGTAAAATATACCGTTTCTTATTTATTATCACACTTCATAACGACACAATAAGTGCCAAAAATTAATAAAATTAAGAGGATAAAGTTGTTAATTTGTCAGACTAAAGACGAAACGTAAAAAGAAAATATATGGTGGAGTCAATTTAAGATTTTAATTGCCGCAAAGAAGATTTACGATTAAATAACCATATTTATCCATCAATCTACCTATCTATAATTGTTTTAAAAATATTAATAAAAAGTTAAGACTTCCTATAAAATCAATATGCAATTTGCAAAAGAGGAGCGGGAAAACTGCAGCAATGTTGAAGCATAATTTGCATTGAATTTCTGCTGTAAATAAAGGTAGCAATCAAATAAAACAGATTAACATTCCGCTTACATTTTGGGTTAATAAAATAATTCCTTTTGGAAAAAGTGTACATCTTATGTTAATTATTTTATAAATAATAGAATGGAAAACGTCAAATAAGTTAATAATTTTAACACGACACATACACGATATTCCATTGCAAAGTACCCAACCTCAGTAACCTAAATATTGCTAGACGCTAGATATTGTCACGTAAATTTGTTCCTTGCAGATTTTATTTGTTTCTCAAATACAGGAGCATTTATGTACAGAAGAACAAAGACTTTTGTACAGTATTTACACATTTGTTTTCCTTTTTTGTGGAAAAATTAGATCGTTTTTAAACTAAGTCAGTATGCACAACATCAACTTTAGTCTCAAATGTTAATATTCCCATTTTTTCTACTTCCTTTTTCATATTTGAGGCCCTCTGAGTAAGATACAATATTCCCATGTGCCTTCTCTTCTATATAAAACAGGACCATCTAGATATTGTGGGTGTTAAGTGATGGAATGCTAAATCTCTAAACATTTAAAAGGTTGTTAAAATACCAAGGCAGCAACTCGAGCTTTCAAGGGTTTAGTTAAACCCCTGTTATATAAATAATAAAAATGTTAATATATTATCACAGAGTTCACTGATACTCCTCTCCATAAAGAACAGGATAAGATGAAGTGCTTTCACTTAGACACACATAAGATCTCATGAGTAATCCATGTTTGACAGCTTACGTCTTCACTCTGCATACAGGCTAGAAACCATTCTCATCTCTGTTTCGTTCGTTCTAAAAGCCAACAGCTGATGTTAGTCTTTTAAAAAAAAATAATTTATGTATAAACAAAGCAGTCTTTTTTTCTTCGCTGAAACAGTTTTTATGACACTGTAAGCATGACAAATCAGCAGTTCCTTGTCTGCTTTGAAACTTGGCAATATGGCTCCCTTTTTTTTCCAAAAAAATTGCATCACATCATTAATCCTGTTTTCTTGCAACCTGTCAGGACCCTGACTGAATAGGGATCCCATGATTTAAAGCCAAAACATTTAACAACAGGAAAAAAATAGCAGTCAGTATCTGAGGACACACTGACATCCTTTGTTTATCAAGGGCCAAACCCCCATCCAAAAACAAACATATTAGACATTGTAGGACCTAGGGACTATACAGTGGGAATAATTTCTTTTTCTTGTTTTCTTCTTTTGGATCCCTCTCTGAAGTCTCTTTTTAAGAATTTTTTTCTTGACTTGGCTCAGGCTTTGGTGCTGAGAGTAAGCAGCTCAATGAAGGAGTTAAAGAGACTGTCAAGCCAACTCTGGTTGGCCATGCACTGCTGGACCACTTCCTCTTGGCCAGGGTCTTCAGCTGCCTGCTCAATGCAGTTGGTCTGGAAATGTATAGTACAAACAAGAATGACAGTGAGGCTGAGCAAAATATTTTCACTTTTATGGTCTTGCTGTGCAGATCTGCTTTTGTACACACAAATGAGTTTTTGTGTTTGTAAAAGTAAAAAAAAAAAAGGGTACAAAAGTTGTACATTGGCATTTGACCTACAGCAATGTAATGTGCAGACCTTAGGGAGTTACATTACTTTGAGTCAACAACTAGTGACAGACTTTCCATCGAATATCTGTATTAACTTTAGGCAATTTGTGTGTCATTTTATTGTCTTTCTATAAATCAATAAGACTTATTAACATTGTTTGCTGACAACCTTGAGATATAATAAATAAAAACTGCTATGAATTCTTCTTGATATAATTTGAAAGAGATGAAAAATATATATAATTTTACCCTTGCATGTTTGCTTACCTCTTTCTTACACTGTAAGAAGGTGTGGTATTTATAGTGATGGAGGGAGTGGTAGAGACTGTAGATACGATAAGACTCTGCTGACAGTTTAAGGTCCTAAAACAAAACAATTAAGGTTTAATTCACAACACAAATATTAGAACTGCTAAAAATGTTCTAATCCGAAACACCAGTTACTAAGATGATACGTACATTGTGATGTGTCAATCATATAATTTGACAATCCTATTGTTACCCTCATGTAAACCAAATGTTTAACTGAAGGTATGTAGAGCTCCAGCGTCTTCCTATTTCACATACTCTCATGTCAAAACGTATTAAAGTAAAGCAGCAAATGCTTGACTATTTATACACTAGAGCACTAAAGATTTCAAACCTCTTCTGATGTGTGATTGTCAACCTGTAATATAGCAATGACTGAAAACTGCTGAACTAACCATCCTAAACATGTGGCTATATTGGCAATTCTGTGCTCCCAACTTGGTGGGAACAGTGTGAAGCTGGCCCCTTGCAACATGGTGCACCAGTGCACAAAGCAAGGTCTAAAAAGGCATGATAACAGAGTTCGAAATTAAGGAAATTGACTGGCCTGCATAATCCTGACCTCAACCCTAGTGGACACCTTGTAATGAATGAGCAGAGACTGACAGCCAAGCCTTTTGTCTAAAATTAGTGTGTTAGAGTAGAATTCTCACTATTGAGCTTCTGAAAGGTGGTAGAAAATTTCCCTTAATACGCACTCCTAAACCTTGTGGACAGCTTTTTGTCCAATCTCTGTCCCTCCTCTAAACATGTCCAAACCATCTTAATCTGGCTTCTCTGGCTTATTCTCCAAACTTTCCTGTCTGTGTTGTCCCCCTGATTACCACGTTCCTGATCCTGTCCGTCCTGCTCACCCCCAAAGAGAACCTTAGCATCTTTAACTCTGCCACCTTCAGCTCTGCCTCCCGTCATCTGCCTATTCCTATAATATTAGCTTTGTCTTGCTTTATTTAAACACCAACTTACATGTGGTTTAGGTAGGGTCTTTTTAACTCTGTTAAGAGTTTTGCGATTGTAACCATAGCCACTTAACCGCACTTTCACAACTCCTGATTCCAATGGGTCCACCATGATCTGGGAGTATGCATGCAGGATCTCCTGTCAAAAGAGTAGCAAGTTAAAAACAAGCAACAAAAAAAAGACAGCCTACAGGATTTTATCTCACAATCCACTGGTGGATTTATTGTCCAATGCATTCTTGTCTGAAAACTTAATTCTTGTGGGTTTGCATCTCCTGTGCAATGTTACTTGCAATCTTAATCCGGAGCAAGATTTGAAATGCTATTTCTGAGTCTGTAAAATGTTAACAAAATTTCTCTTCAATTTTTCCTTCTGTACAGATTACCTGGTGCTGAGAGCTCATGCTGACTCTTTTAAGCAGCCTTCTCTTCTGTTCGCTGAGAATGCCATCAATCTTCCTCATTGGTGGCAGGTACAGTTCATCTGTGGGCCAGTCAACAGAATATTTATTACACCCCATTGTAAATGTAAGTATGATACACAAATTCACAAGTAAACTCGTTATCTCAAATAAATAGCAGAAGACATTTGCAAAGTATACGCTTGGCCACAACCACACCAGCTTATGGTTGTCTTGAAAAAAGTTGTCTTATTGCATATGCAATGCAACTGTAGTATAATTAATAAGTTAATTCTTTAATTAATTATAATTAATAGTGGAATAATTACAGCAAATATCGCTCAACAACTAGTTAAATGTCATGTTTAGGGAAGTTTAATGTTAGTAAACAGTTTGGGAAACATCTAAACCTTCTAGTTTTCTATTTTCAGCTGATCACTTCCTTTAGGACGATGTCCCCACAACACACCTTCAGTCTTCAGTGCATTAATAAGTGTGATGTAAAATACTTATATAATTTCTTTTTCCCTAAAGATCCTTTTTTCTGTTTCTTAGATAAAACATGTAGATGTACATCTTGCAGATCCTGGTGGATTATATGATTCTACATCAGAAAGCAAAAATAACTCTTTTCCAGAAACCATATGGGAGGTGACAAACTAGAACTACATCACATTAGGACCACGAACGTCATTTTTTTTTTTTTTTTATAAAAACTGAATGTGTCATAAACAAGTTGAAAAAAGACAAGAGGAAACGGTATTTACAAGAATTGTGTGGCAGTTTGTTTGCAATTATTCAGACATTTAATGTCAGCAATTAAAAGTTGAATGATGCAAATTAAGACTGAGTTTGATTATTTCAACCTGTATTAAGAGTAGTATAAAATGTGTGTGTGAGAATCGTAAAACTGGTGTTATGTGTGCTGAAAAACAAGCAGACAATAATGAACGCCTGAATCCTTTAGATCAGTGGTTCTTAACCTTTTTGGAGCTACCGAACCCCACCAGTTTAATATGCGTATTCACCGAACCCTACTTCAGTAGGGTGAGTCGATGTTTCTTGACCTACGTGGCAGAGGCTCCACCGAACACCTTAGATCGACTCACCGAACCCCTGGGGTTCGATTGAACCCAGGTTAAGAACCACTGCTTATACTGATACTGTGAGATCACTGTGTCAAAATAACTATAAAATTAATTAATGATAACCTCTAACCTCACAGACTACTACTGTGCTATTGGTGTTGTGAGGTCCCCAGTAGTCACAGGAGCACAATAGCAGGTTTAAGAGGTAGCAACAGCTGGAGAACAACAGAAAAGAAGGTAAAAATGGCTTTGATAGGTTTGACTATGCTGAGGAGTTTGAAGAGCTGCGATGTATCAGTTGTGAGCTTTCTGAGGAAAAGTCGACTGGAAGGCTTCTTTAATCTATGCTAAGTAGTCCTTTTCCCCAGAATTTGAATTCATTTCAATTAAAAGAACTGGGCTCTCACCATCAGTGTCCTCCAAAGCTTGGATCATGTCAGGGTCCAAGGCTGTGCTGACCAGCATTTCTACATAGCTTCTAAACATCTCCCTCATGGCACGGTTGTTAACTCCTCCTTTGACTGGCACTGAATGGCAGCAAAACAGAGATGAAATCAGTTTTATTAAGGTCCATTTAGAGTCACATCACAGTCGGAATTAGGCATAGTCTCAGCAGTCATAAATGAAGAATATTTGAAGATATATCCCAAAATTCCAGACCATAAGGTGGGTTATAATGTGGTGCACATTATGTGTCCATTCGGGTTGTATTAACTGACCTTCAATGCAATAAAACATTTGTCAAAATGTTTCAATGTAAATTAAGCAAACTAAATGCACCATTGGGTGTTTTGTCAGAGTATTTCATTGGAGCATTACAGCTACTGTAGTCAAGAGCCTTGGCATCTACTTTGCTGTAAAGCCCTGGGAACAGTCATTTTTAATGCTTTTATGTTATATTCAATTTTATGCTATATTCAATTATTTAAAATACTAAATGCTCTCTATATACCCTCATACCAGCTTATGTCGCACATCCACTGGAAGGAATCCCAACCATATCTGTTATTCAACATTTGCAACATTGTAAGTTTTACAGACTAAATATAAAACATATATTTATATATAATATAATATTGCCAGATATACGGTTCTAACAGCAACTTCTACTGTTAGAACATTGTACAACGTGGCAAAAACTTCCACACTGGGTGGAAATAACTAATAATTACATTAGCTGTTAGCTATATACATTAATAGTTACACTCTGAACTCAGTCAAATATGTGAGTAATTTGTCATTTTTTGACAGATACATTAGGCATTTTCTCTGTCATTTGTGTGAAACTGCAGGGCTGGAAAGGCTGGTAGAGTGATGTGTGATTTGGGTGGCAGCCATAGAGACTGAAGCCCTCGTGACCTAGTAACAGATAAGCAAGTGAAAATGGATGGTTCTGAAAACTAATTAATTGGGTTTAAATTTTGGCTCCCAAAAGATATCCAAAGGCAATACCTTTAATGGGGAGATTGCAATCAAGATACAAGCAGATGGACTAACAAGAATTGTTGTGAAATGGTACACATACCATGCAGGGGCACTTTCAGAGTCTAGCAACTTACTTTCATTCTCACTTGCAGCTTCGTCTGAAGATTCTGAGTCTGATGATGAAGGTACTTCCTTGAGCCATTTTTTTCTCTTTTTAGGAGGCGGCTCCGCTTTCACTTTTGCTGGCCTTGATTTCGGGGGGCACACAGGCTTTTCTTTCTCTTTCCTCTCCACTGCTTTCTTTTCCCCCCTTGATCTTCCTCTATCTGCTGCAGAAGTGCGCTTTTCTGACTTCTGCAGAGGCTGTTCCACCTGCTTCTCTTTCTCTTGCTCCCTCTCGCTAGGCTTGCCAATCGTAGCTGAAGTGCCCCTTTTCTCACACTGCTCTTTTGCCATTGCTATGTTTGCAATTCTCAATTTCTCCCTCAGTTCTTGCTGGAGTACAGGAGGGACTTTCTCCTCTTTCTCTGAAGTTCTTGTTGGCACCTGGGTTGCAGTTGGGGACACCATTCTGGGAAGGGACTGGCGTCTGCAAAACAAGACAGAAATAAAACTGAAAAAAAAAAAAACAGATGGCTTACTTGTGTTTGAGCATTATTAATTAGACCAGGGGTGTTTTATTTAATTTATTTAATTGTATATATACACTCACCAGCCACTTTATTAGGTTCACCTGTCCAACTGCTCATTAAAACTTAATTTCTAATCAGCCAATCACATGGCAACTCAGTGCATTTAGGCATGTAGTCATGGTCAAGACAATCTCCTGCAGTTCAAACCGAGCATCAGTATGGGGAAAAAAGGTGATTTCAGTGACTTTGGCTGGTCTGAGTATTTCAGAAACTGCTGATCTACTGGGATTTTCACACACAACCATCTCTAGGGTTTACAGAGAATGGTCCGAAAAAGAAAAAATATCCAGTGAGCGGCAGTTCTGTGGGCGGAAATGCCTTGTTGATGCCAGAGATCAGAGGAGAATGGCCAGACTGGTTCGAGCCTATAGAAATGCAACAGTGACTCAAATAACCACCCGTTACAACCAAGGTAAGCAGAAGAGCATCTCTGAACGCACAGTACGTCAAACTTTGAGGCAGATGGGCTACAGCAACAGAAGACCACACCGGGTGCCACTCCTTTCAGCTAAGAACCGGAAACTGAGGCTATAATTTGCACAAGCTCATCAAAATTGGACAATAGAAGATTGGAAAAACGTTGCCTGGTCTGATGAGTCTCGATTTCTGCTGCGACATTCGGATGGTAGGGTCAGAATTTGGAGTCGACAACATGAAAGCATGGATCCATCCTGCCTTGTATCAACGGTTCAGGCTGGTGGTGGTGGTGTAATTGTGTGAGGAATATTTTCCTATATTTATATATATATATATCTTATATATATACCATCTTAACCTGGCTTCTCTAGC
>JAFBJS010008602.1:55459-76159 GCA_016785265.1 Paraplagusia blochii
ATATATATGTGTATACACATATACATACATATATGTATACATATATATCACTTCGAAATTACCTGTTTTTTTTCAATGAAAATAAATTTAAACTAATATGAAATACAATTTGTACACTGCTAATGTGGTAAATGGCTTTCTAGCTGAAAGTGTTTTTGGTGCAATATCTACATTGGTGTATAGAGGCCCATTTTCAGCAACTCTCACTCCAGTGTTCCAATGGTACAATGTGTTCATTGCATGAGAAGGCCAATGGATTATTAGAAAACCATTGTGCAATCATGTTAAAACAGCTGAAAACAGTTTAGCTGGTTAGAGAAACTATAAAACTGACCTTACTTTGAACAGGTTGAATATCTGGGGCATCACATTTATGGGGTCGATTAAATGCTCAAAATGTCCAGAAAAAGACAACTTTCATGTGAAACTCGACAGTCTTTGTTCTTAGAAATAAAGGCTATTCCATGTGAGAAATTGCCATAAAACTGAAGATTTCTTACAATGGTGTGTACTACCACCCTCAGAAAACACCACAAACAGGCTCAGAGAGAAGAAAAAGAAGTGGATGGCCCTGCCGCACAACTGAGCAAAAGTACATTAGAGTCTCTACCCCGAACTTGGTCCAACCAAGGCTACAAACAGGTACAGGGATTAAGAAAAGTTCAGGGAGGCCATGGAGGAGGATTATCGGTCGGCCTCTGAGAAATTCTGGCAAACTGTCCAGCACCTTAGAAGAGGGAAGCAGTTGACCTCTATGGGGAATGTTGTCGGACAGTGGAAGGAATACTTTGAGGATCTCCTAAATCCACCTGACACGTCTTCTGCGGAGGAAGGAGACAGGGTGGATGATCCACCCATCTCCTGTGCTGAAGTCACTGAGGCAGTTAAGAAGCTGCTTGGTGGCAAGGCACTGGGAGTGGATGAGATACGCCCTGAGTACCTGAAGTCTCCGGATGTTGTGGTACTTTCTTGGTTTACACGTCTCTGCAACATTGTGTGGCATTCGGGGTCGGTACCTCTGGAGTGGCAAACTAGGGTGGTGGTCCCTATTCTTTTTTTAAAAAAAGGGGACTAGAGGGAGTGTTCCAACTAGCGGGGGATCACACTCCTTAGCCTCACAAGGTGAGTCTACTCCAGGGTATTGGAGCGGAGAATTCGGCCTGTAATCAAACCTCGGATTCAAGAGGAACACTGCGGTTTTCGTCCTGGTCATCGAACACTGGACCAGCTCTACACCCTTCACAGAATTCTTGAGGGATCATAAGAGTTTGCCCATCCAATCCACATGTGCTTTGTGGCCTTAGAAAAGGCTTTCGACTGGGTCCCTCGAGGACTCTTGTGGGCGGTACTCCAGAAGTATGGGGTTTGAGGCCAAGAGCTTTCCAGCACCTACGTAAACAGAGGAGGAGCTTGGTTTGCACTGGCAGTAGTAAGTTGGTTCTGTTCCCAGTGCATGTTGGGCTACGGCAGTGCTGTCCTTTGTCACCCGTTTTGTTCATTACTTTTATGGACAGAATTTCTAGGCACAGTCAGGTGCCGGGTGGGGTCCAGTTCAGGAGACACCAGATTTCAATCCTGCTGTTTGCAGATGATGTTGTCCTGTTGGCGTCGTCACACCAGGAGCACCATGCGCTGGGGTGGTTCACAGCTGTGTATGAAGCAGCTGTGATGGGATGAAAATGACCACCTCTAAGTACGAGGCCATGGTTCTCGACCAAAGAAGGTCTCGACCAAAGAGATCCTGCCTCAAGTGGAGGAGTTTAAGTATCTTGGGGTCATTTTCACAAGTGAGGGAAGTATGGAACGGGAGATTGACAGGAGGATCGGGGCAGCGACCGCAGTAAACTGCTAGCTGTATTGGTCCAATGTGGTGAGGAAAGAGCTAAGCCAAAAGGCAAAGCTCTCAATTTACCGATCAATCTACATTCCTACTCTCACCTATGGTGATGAACTTTGGGTCATGACTGAAAGAACGCAATCACGGATACAAGCAGCGGAAATGAATTTTCTCCGTAGGTTGGCCCTTAGAGATACACATCGAGAGGAGTCAGTTGAGGTGGCTTGGGCATTTACATGGGATGCCCAATGGAAAACTTTCACGGGATGTATTTGGGTCATGTCTCACTGGGAGGAGACCCAGAGGAAGACCTAGGACACACTGGAGCAACTATGTTGCCCAGCTGGCCTGGGAACGCCTCGGAATCCTCCCAGATGAGCTGGAGGAGTTAATATCAAATACAATAGAAAATGTATGTAAATGTAAATGGCTATGACTGCATCGGTTTAAGTCTCTTAAAAACTATAGATGACTTTTAATAGCCACCCTTTTGTTACATATACTTTTTTGATTGGCCATAAAAATATAATGAATTTAAATGAATATAATAAAAATTTAAAGTGAAATAAAAAATAGAATACTTAAATTATCCAAAAAGGGTTTAGTTGTAAGCAACTGGATTTCTTGAGTTGAAAGATGTTTCATTCCTAAACTGAGGAACTTCATCAATTCCTGGTTGTTGTTGGGGGGAACTCCACCACTGAACAAAGGTTTGAAGAGTTGTTTTGATCACACCTTTTTAGACAGAAGCTGCTCCTGATGTTAATGAGCAGTTTTCTTGTCACATGTCCAGATGTGAATGGGAGGTTCCTCAGTTGAAGAATGAAACGTCTTTCAACTCCAAGAAGAAGTCCAGTTCTTCTTCTTCTTCTCCTTTTGGCTCATCCCCTTTTTTCAGGGGTTGTCACAACAAGTCAACAATTTCCATCTCACCCTGTTCTCCGCATCCTCAACTCCAACCACCTCCATGTCCTCCCTTACCGCATCCATAAATCTCCTCTTTGGCCTTCCTCTTCGTCTCTTACCTGGTAGCTCCATGTCTAGCATTCTTCTCCAAATACAATCACGGTCCCTCCTCTGAACATGTCCAAACCATCTTAACCTGGCTTCTCTAGCTTTTTCTCGGAACCTTCCTGTCTGTGTTGTCCGCCCGATTACCTTGTTCCTGATCCTGTCCATCCTTGTCACCCCCAAAGAGAATCTCAGCATCTTCTCCACCTCCAGCTCTGCCTCATGTCTTTTACCTATTCTTAGTGTCCCTAATCCATACATCATGGCTGGTCTCACAACTGTCCTGTAAACCTTTCCCTTCACCTTAGCTGACACTCTTCTATCAAAAATCACTCCCGAGACCTTTCTCTGGCTGTCACATCCTGCCTGTGCTCTATTCTTCACCTCTCTTCCACAGTCTCCACTGCTCTGAACAGTTGAGCCTAAGTATCTGAACTCCTCCACCTTCTCAGAAGTCGTCCAGTTGCTTACAACTAAACCCTTTTTGGATATCATGAACTGGATGAATGAGATGAATGAGAATCTTCACAGACAAATAGTTAGATTAGTTAAAGATCCTAATTAATCTATCCCTTTTTAAATCTGCGGAGAGCAATCATTTTGGAGATGGTTTTCTATGCACCTCACAAATTGGTCATATTCATCCAGGCTAATTAACTGAATTTTCATCTCAGTTGCTTTGCTGCTGAGTGTACGGAACGAAAATTTGTAACTCTCATAATGGCAGTTAAAAAGAAAGTTTTGGTTTAGTGATTTAACTTAAGTCGAGGAATCTTTGTATATTTGTGATATCAATCTTTTAATGCATGTGTTGTGGTTAGTCATTATAATTAGAATTATTTTATTATTTTTCATTTACGAGCAAAATGATAAACTCCTTGTTTGATATTTGCTGCATGAAAATGTATGTGAGAAAAACTATGTGAGAAACAATGCTTCCAGAATCTGCCAAAAATGTACCTGTGAGCAGGGGCAACTCTTCTCCAAGGTCTTCGAGCACAGACTCTGACATAATCCTTTTTGTTTACATTCTCCAAAAACTTCACATAGATTTGCTGGTACCGCTTCTTTGCATCTCCAAAGTATCCAAGATACTGAATGAGGGAAACATAATTAAAAAGAACAATATCAACTTAAATAAACACGACTAGGCACCACTTTCGCTTTAGCAGATATAACACTATTTAACTTTTTAGTAATCACATTGTATTATGAACACTGAAAATGAATAAACTTGGAATAAACTCACATTGCTAGTGGCACAAAACTGTCTTTGCCCATCTTTGATCTCTGGGCTGAACTTTTGCAACAAGGCTTTTTGCACACGCCAAATGGGTGGGGGCTCACGGCCAGTCTGCAGGCCCAGCTGTTGAAACATACGGGAAACAAAGCAAAAAAAAGTGTCAATATTTTTAAATCAAAACTAATAAAACTATGCATGTATCATATGGCTGACCTCATACAAAGCAAAAATAAACAAAAGTTAATTTTTAAATTTTGTGACCTTTTCAGAGTACCGTATTTTCCGCACTATAAGGCGCACGGGATTATAAGACGCGCCTTCAATAAATGACCTATTTAAAAAATAATCTATACATAAGGCGCACCGCATTATAAGGCGCATTCAATAGAAGTTTCAGCAGTGGCTGCTGTTGCGTTATGCATCCACTAGATAAAGCTGCAATCAAAAGAAAGTCAACAAAACAGTCAGACAAGTCAGTCAAACTTTATTACCGGTAACAGAATGCAAACCAGCGTTCTGACAACTTCGTTCACTTCCAAATTGAATGGTCAGCCGTTTTATTATTTTTTCCGAGGTAATGTCAGTGACTAATACCAATATAACAATAACTCAACAATGTTTAAACGTTAATGTCCATATTCGCAATATGAACAACCATGTTCAACTGTAAACGTATAAAGGGAACACGTAAAGCTCTCTAATCAGTTGATTCCTCATCCACAAATCGCGTGAATTCTGCTTTTTCAGTGTTCGAATTGAACAGTTGGGCGAATGCAGCATTCAATATGCAATCTGTCTCGTCCAAGTCGGCGACTAATTTGAGACTATTCTGGCTCCATACTCGTGCATTTATTCTGAAAGCACATTTGTGAATTCCTCAAAATACTGTAATGCCCCGGTGACAGAACAGTCAGACGCATCCGTGCTGTGGAGAACTTTATTCACGATTACAGCGAACTTATAACTTGTTTCCAGACTAACTGCAGCGCTGCTCCCTACAGCTTCGCTCCTCACTCTCACGTCCACACAGCTCTAACCACGCCTCCCCAGACTTGGAAACATTAACCCTTTAACTGCTGTATAAAACCTTATAACCATTACAATACATTTGTGGATCCGCGCTCATGCATTTATTCTGAAAGTTCATTGTGAATGAAAATACACGCGTCACACAGTCACATATCCCAGCATGCACCATGCGCTATTTCTACAGGAGAAAATGGAGTGGGTTGTTGCTTCTTGTAGTTGTGAGACCTGTTGCGGCTCAGTATTGGTTCATATATAAGGTGCACCGGATTATAAGGCGCAGTGTCGGCTTTTGAGAAAATGTAAAGCTTTTAGGTGCGCCTTATAGTGCGGAAAATACGGTACTCAGAAATAAGATCTTAACTTCTACAACTTTCTAAAACATACAAACCTTTAGACTTTGTATGTCTTCCACACGAACAACAAACTCATCCCTTTCTCTGAAGATTCCCTCCCCTCCACTTTCACTCTCATCTTCCTCACTGTCCCCAACAATAGCAGCATCTTCTTGTTTTTGGGCGAGGTGCAAAGAGGTGATTTTTGGAGCCACCGATTCTTCTGGGGAAGTTGCAGATTCTGATGAGGGCTGAGGAGATTCCTTCTGAGATGGAGGTGCAGGAGAAGGTGAGGCTGGACGCAGTGTGGCTGTTTGAGAAAGACTGGGAGGTGGGGGAGGTGATGGTGATGGAGAAGAAATGACCGGATTTTGTGGGGGTGAATTTTTCTCTTGTTCTACAGCTTGAGGCATAGATGTGGGAATTGGTAGGGGTGGAAGTGGAGAGTGGGAAGGTGAAGATGAAGACACAGGTGACTGAGGTGCAGAGGAATGTTGGGGAGTTGTCTGTGCTGGGGAGGTTTCATGGAGTGCACCTAGAAGAAGAAAAATAAAATACAATCAGGTCTTTTAAAAATGACTAAATTTCTGCCTTTTTCACCGTTTATCTGTTATGTTTACACTACGTGATTTACACAGAAACAATGGCATGTTGGCAAGTCCCTAAAAACTTCTGTAACAGTATATATATATATATATATATACACATACATATATATACACATATACACATATATACATATATATATATATATATATATATATATACACATACATATATATACACATATACACATATATACATATATAATTAAAAAGAAACTACAGCATTTCATCACATGGTGTATTAATATACTCAGTGGTGCAGTCTTTTTTCTAATAATATTCTACAAATACTTTAAACCAAAAGATCCCTTCCATAAAAAAAACAACTGTACCATCCAGTTTTGGTGTAGAGAGGGTTTCTAGAAGAGGCTGCATCTTTTCTGTGATATAATTCTCTTTGTTCCGACCTGGACTTGGTTCTTCTTCATTTTTCTCATCTTCTTCCTCATTGTCCTCTCCTTCAATGTCTTCTGGCTGGAGAATACTGTGTTCATTGGATTGGTTTTGAATGTGAGGAGTGTGCATGCTAGACTGGTGGCTTAGTGTTGGGGGCAATGTAGGAATAAGGGGGGACTGGGAACGTTGCGGCTGAGGAGTAGGAAGAGGAGTTTGGATGTTAGAAGTCAGATGTGGAGTGTCATAAAGAGCAGAAATGGCAGAGGAGATGCTTTTTTGGAGGTCCTGGTTCTTCCCCACAGAGTCTTCCTCATCAGATGAGAATGAAGGCAATGTCTCCAGGTTTCTCTTTAACTCATCTTCCAAGCGCTTGGGGCTTGAGCAGTTGCCTAGGGCAAGTCCATTGTTCCCATCACCATCTCCAAATTGAGGTGGAGGTGGAGGCGGAGGTGGTGCAGGCGAAAGTGGACCCAAAGCTCCTGTTTTACATGTTGAGTCTTCACCATTGTCAGATTCTATATCTGCGGAAATGTCCAAGTCTGGAGGCCTCTTCCCCATCTTTAGAAAGTCCAAGAATGAAGCCACAAATCCAGCTTTGGACTCAGAGCTCTTTTCATTCCCCTAGAATCAAACACACCGACACAGAGCTTAAAACCTCCAATAATTAATGTCAAATTTTTATTCAATTAAATTAATCTTAGTGACTTAGTGAGCAAATTTAATCCATAAAACAAGCAATTTTTACCCTTTCCTCTAGAGCTTCATCAACTTCTTCATCCATCATCTGGCTTTTCTCCTTGTTCTTGTCCCGGTTTCTAGTACTATCTGTGGTGCATGGGGGTCCAGGACTAAGACCAAGTGAGGGGGCAGAGCCCACCGAGCCATCTGACAGGGCAGGATCTGTACCAGACAAAGAGTCTGTTCGCAGCACAGCATCAGAGGACGACAGGCTTCCAATGGGTAATTTTATCTGATAAGGAAGCAGACAGAGTACATTTAAGTTCTTTTTTTCGGAACACAGACCTTAAATTCTTATTTTCATTTTCATTTTGTTAAAAGGCACAAAAAAACGTAATGTCAAGGGCTTTAGCCTGTGGGGCATGTGTTTTACACATCTGAGTTAGAAAGTATTTAACTTTTGCCGATACCAACTTCCGATACCGATATATGCAGGTCATTTCCCCTGAATTATTGTGATCCCTGACTAAAGGTATTCTATAAATAACTGTGTAGAGCATAAAACACTACAACGATATAAAATGCAATATTTATTTTTACCATTTTGTCTGAAACAGTCCTATCATTCTTTGTGCAGCATTTAAAGTAAACAAATAATGGATAGTGTAAAACAAAATAACTTGCCAAAAACAAACATTAGCAAAAACTAGGCCTACTCAGCCCTCATATAATAAATAAAATTATATTAGGGCTGACAGATAGAAACAGCTTCAGACAAAAAAGTCAACAGCCCTCTTACAAGTACAATAAGCATTTCAGCACTGTCACAATGTAAACATTTTTTATTTTTGTCTGTGAGATGCTGTGTGGCCCCCAACAGAGGTTCACTGGCAGAATTCCGAGAAACTTAAAAATATCATTAGTCCTGACCAGTGTTGGGACTAACGGGTTACTTATAACGCCGTTATGTAACACAACTACTTTTCTCGGTAACTAATAACGTAACATGTAATATTTCCAAATCGGTAACGCCGCTATTGTTACTACTGTGTGAAGGGGCTCATTACTAGTTACTGTGGAAGGGTCCTGGGAGCGGACACTGTGTCAACGGTGTCTGCTGCCTATCATTGTGTGTGGTAACTCTTACAGACATGGTGTGAAACTATGTGAAACTCGTGCACTATGTAAATCATTATGTTGAAAAGAGGCAATGATTGGTTGACATACTGTAGGTTAACGTTTCATGCTAAGCCAATTAGAAAGAGACCTGGGCGGACCTTCTTGCCTTGGGAAATAAACAGTCTCACACACACAGGTGACGCAGTACAGCAGCAGACCCCCACAGGCAAGATGACAGCAAGTGGCAAGTTGAGGTAACAATGAAAATGTCTGTCAAAATGTCTAAACATCAATTTTGTTTTTACTGTTCTGTAATGTACAGCGAACGTATAACTTATTTCAAGACTCTAATTGCAGCGCTGCTCCCTGCAGCCTTACTCTCCACATCCACACAGCTCTAACCACACCTCCCCACACTTGGAAACATTAACCCTATAACTGCTGTATAAAACCTTATAACCATTACAGTCCCACTAGATTTCATTATGATAGTTGCTACAGAGCACAACACTGAACTGCTTAACCCTTCATAGGGCACTCATTGAAATACTCTGAAATTTAAAAACCACTTTAGCGTGTTGTTGGGCGACATAACCAGAGAATATTTCTGTTTTCAATATTTTCAAAAAATTCCATCGTCTTGGAGAAAATCAAAGGAAACGACGTAACTGTATTTGGTTGGGTCGGTGGTCCTTTCTCTTCTCCTTCTTCTACTACTACTGTCTCACCTACACACAACGCTCCACCTGCCATAACTCACCACCCTACACTACCCCACTCAGACAATACCACCCCAGCCCCACCTCCTCCTCCCCTGACTCCACTCACCTCTGACTTCATACCTCTCTCTCTCTCACAACTGACACACCTGACACTCACACCTCCCACCCCCAATACATTTTCACTGCCTCCACTACACACCACCACCTCCGATACTGATTACCTCTACATATCACCCCCACCACCGCTTCACAACACACCACTGACATCAACTTCAGACCCTGCCTCATCCCCCACCTCACAGGCCAGTCTCCACATCACATCCAGCCAGGTGAAGAGAGAGCTGGATAAGCTCAAACAGAGGAAGGCAGCAGGACCAGACCACATCACCCTCACGTCCTGAAGACATGCTCCAGCCAGCTCTGTGGAGTTTTCCAGCACATCTTCAACCTGAGCCTACATCTTCAGAGAGTACCTCTGCTCTGGAAAACATCCTGCCTGGTCCCAGTGCCCAAAAAGGGACGTCCTGCTGCACTGGAAGACTACAGGCCAGTGGCACTGACCTCTCACATCATGAAGGTCATGGAGAGACTGGTCCTGGCACACCTCAGACCACTGGTGAGCCCATCTCAAGATTCTCTGCAGTTTGCATATCAGCCCCATGGTGGGGTTGAAGATGCCATCATCTACCTGCTGCAGAGGGCTTACTCCACCCTGGACAGACCCAACACATCAGTCCGCATCATGTTCTTCGATTCTCCAGTGCGTTCACAATCCAGCCCAGACTGCTGAGGGCCAAACTGTAGGACACGCAGGTGAGTGCACCCCTCATCACTTGGATCGATGACTACCTGACGGGCAGACCGCAGTTTGAAGATTAAGGAACAGTGTGTCTGATCAGTATCATCGGGGCCCCCGAGGGGACTGAAGGGGAGGGGGCAGGGGAGGCAGAGGCACAGGGACCTGGTCGACCACTTGGTGAAGTGGTGTGGGGAGAACCACCTGCAGCTGAATGTGACTAAGACAAGAGAGATGGTGGTGGACTTCAGGAGGAACAAGTCTCCTCCCTCTCCTGTCAGCATCAGATGAACAGATGTGGATATTGTTGACTCCTCCAAGTACCTGGGTGTCATACTGGATAACAAACTGGACTGGTCCACCAACACAGAGGCCATCTATAAGAAAGGTCTGAGCCGGCTTTACTTTCTGAGGAAGCTCAGATATTTTCATGTTTGCAACAAGATGCTGCAGATGTTCTATCAGTTAGCTGTGCTGCAGTGTATGCTGCAGTGTCCTGAGGTGGGGGCATCAAGGCAAAGGATGCCAACAGACTGAACAAACTGGTCAAAAAGGCAGAGTCTGATGTTGGCTCTAAACTTGACACCCTGGAGGAGGTGGTAGAAGACAGGATGCTAGCAAAACTGCTGGCAATCATGGACAACACCTCCCACCCCCTCTACAACACACTGGCCAATCTTAAGAGCAGCTTCAGCAACAGACTCCTCCAACCCCACTGCTCTAAGGAACGCTATAGGAAATCATTCCTACCGACTGCGATTAGGCTCTACAACTCATCCACCTCTGCTAGAGCCACAATCACACAACTGGACTAAATCTGCCTGTCAACTGCACCTTAACGACACACCTGTTAGGTACATCACTATATACTATTACGGTACAGATAATAGCCAATATTATACATTGGAGTTATGCTCATATACTTACACCTTGCACAATATATTACACTGTGTGTACATACTGTATATATGTGTATATATATATTGTTATCACCACTGCTACTGATGCACTAGTATTGTGCATATGTTTATACTGTTGTCTTATCATTTATCTAGTTTTTATTTACATGTTTGTACTGGTTCCATTATGCATTTGTACTCCAATATCTCTGTCTCTTATACACATCTAGATGTGTATAAGAGTTTCCCAACAACTTTACGTGAGCTCATGCACCACAGGTGATTACGTATTTATGTGGTTACGTGCGAGTTAACACACTTGCACGTAAAACAAATGTAAAAACAACATGGCACTAAAATCTTAAATCTAAAACTAGAGTCTGCCTTGTAATTTTGGATCAAGTCATGGTAAATAAAAATGCATGATGGATTAATATGACTGCCTTGAGTAAATTTGTGATGGAAACAAATGTAAAAAAATAATTTTTTTATTAGCAAATGGATTAAGTTTAGATTTTAGCTTTGATTCTTCTGAGAATAATGTTGGTACAGAACTATAATTGATATGACAAAAACTGAATCGAGAACCGAAGCGAATCGTGAATTGAATCGAATCGAACCCTTGTGAATAGAATCGATTTAGAAAATTTGAATCAATACCCAGCCCTAGTTTATACTGTTGTCTTATCATTCATCTATTTATTATTTACTTCACTCGTTTCTAAATATACTGGTTATTATACATTTGTACGCCAATATCTTCTCTTCAACCCTGTGTAAATATTCTTATGCATCATGCTTATTTTCTGCAATCATACCTCCATTATGACTGTACATCCTTTAGCTAACGTATATTGTTTGAATGCCTGGTACTCATTTTGTTATTTTAGTTTTATTTTATTATCTCTAGTGTTCTATTCACTATACCGGACTGCTGTAACAACCCAATTACCCTCCGGGGATGAATAAAGTTATCTATCTGTCTTTCTATCTATCTATGTTGGGTGATCTCTTCTGAATGGCTGAGTAAGGACCACATGGTTCTTGACCTCACTGGGGTAGAGGAAGGGGGCCATTTGTAAAGGGTGCGGAAATTACCAAAAACAACCACTTGCCTTATAAGGGTTAATGTGTAAAGTAAAGTAACTACTTACTTTTATAATTTAGTAACTATAAACGTAACTAGTTACTTTTTCCAGAGCAGTAACTAATAAAGTAACAAGTTACTTTTTTAAAGTAACTTGCCCAACACTGGTCCCTAAATAGCATGGCTCGAAAAACTCTACACATTCATCAAATGCAGTGTCTTGAACAGGAGAGAATGGCTGGTTATACAGTACAATTTACTCCATAATATTTGTCTTATTTCTTTTGTCCTTGGCTGATGTTGTTTCAGAAAGTCCATTCCATGTTTTGCTTTATTTCGCTGTATAGAGACGCCTAGTGATAAAGTGTTAAAATCTTGCCTCCTACCCTTGCAGTCATTACAAATTACAGTTTTCAGTTAAAAAAACTCCTGGAAACAGCCCTTTACTGTAGCATCAATCATTGCTTTTGTTTAACGTCTGCAAGGTACAATGAACCACCACCAACTCGATGGTATGGAACGAATTCAGTTGGAAAAATATAATCAGGTTTTTTATAAACCCTAAAATTAACAACAATCATGTTGGAGACAATGTTGGAAACGAAATGCAGGGCACACGCATATCTTCTGGGAGTGTGTGAAAATAAGAAAATACTGGAATGAGGTATGGATGGAACTGATTTAAATATTAGGATACAAAATACCAAACACATGGAAATTCCTATACGTTAATAATTTGTCAAGCTAAAATAT
The DNA here is from genome assembly GCA_016785265.1 of Paraplagusia blochii. NCBI lineage: Eukaryota > Metazoa > Chordata > Actinopteri > Pleuronectiformes > Cynoglossidae > Paraplagusia > Paraplagusia blochii. The sequence continues at coordinate 67,967 of JAFBJS010008602.1, forward strand.
CCAACACAAAGATCAGTATTTAGTAAAGATAATGTTGGCGGCATCCAAAAAGGCCATAACAAGGAATTGGTATAAAGAAGATGTGCCAATCTTGACGAATTGGTCGGACATAATAGAAGAAATATTTGATGTAGAAAGACTTACAAATATATTGAGAATCCAAGAGGCCGAGAGTGAACTTAAATGGGAGAAATGGACAAAATACAAAACCCAGAACACAGACACCACCTGAGAACTGATTGTACAGTTGTATTGTTATACCTTCTTAAATGTATGTATATTTCCTGACCGACACTGTTGTATGCTTTGATTTGTTGTGTGCTGTTTTTGTTGTAAAAAAAACAAACAATAAAACTTGAAAAATCATTGCTTTTGTGCTTTCAGGTGCAGTTTAATTGTTTCATTTATCATGTGCCAGTGAGGGTGTAGGGACCCCATGAGGGCGTCCTGTGCATTTGTAAAGACTGTAGCTTTGCAGCATTAGGTTTTGAATATCGGTGGAAAAAAAAAACATAGCGATTTTACTCAGATATTAATATTTTTGTTGATCGGTGGACCAATATTATCAGCCATCCCTAAAAAGTAATGTAATAAAGCAAGAAAAGTATTTTGGTTTTTCCTCCTTTGTGCTGTTGTATCTATGGTAATGTGTTTTAGCAAAAATACATCCTGTGTTCTTCACAAAGGTGGAAACATACTGATGTTTTTTAATATTGCAACAAAATAGTTAAGAGTTCTTTTTTTTTGTTTTTTTCTTAAACTTTATCTTGAAAAATGTTCACTTATATTTCCAAGCTTTATAAAAGAAAACAACTTACCTTCAGAGGCGGAATAGGCTCCTGTTGTTGTTCTGATTGTTGTTGGAGCTTCTTTGTGTGCTGCTGCTGTTGGAGGTTATGATGCATCTGATCATGCTCTTTTAATTCCATGTACATATCTTCACGCCTTCCTCCTCTACTACGGCTTCCGCGCGCCCTGCCTCTTCCTCTGCCTTCTACACTGAACCCTCCTCCCACTGTTGTTCCACCTAACTCCCCCATCATTCCTCTTGGAGTGTAAGGCTCAGGCATTGGGCGAATGCGAGGCCGCCCTCTAGGCCTTGGAGGACCCTCTCTCTTAGGTCTTGTTGGCTTTCGGCCTCTCTTCTTTGGTCCTTCCTGTGACATAAGAGAGTGTGAACCAAGAGAAGAATAACCTGAGGAGTGGTAAAAATCAATATCACCCATTAAAGGGCTTAGAGACCCACTTCCTCCCCCTTTTCTGCAGCTGGACACTAAGTCTGGTAATAGGTCTGGAAGCCTTCGACTGTTTAATCTTATGTCTGCAGGCTGGTCAGCTTTATCTTCATCATCTTCAAACTCATACTCTTGAGCATAACTTTTCTTAGGCAGTGTGTTTGGATCACGACGCTCTTTTAACAAGTGGAAAGAGCTAGATTTGAGGAGCTTTTTAGGGCGAGATGAACAAAAAATGGGAGACTGCAGGCCGCCAGATGCAGGTCCTATGTTAGCTACTCCAGACACAGAAGACATTTTACCCCCAGAGCCATTAGGTACAGAGTTTGAGCCCATACCCATACCAGAGCCCTGTATCAGTCCCAGTTGTTCAGTGTTAACAGTGGATGGGAGCTCATGTGTTTTAAGAGAGTCGAGATCCAGAGTCATTGTGTTGTTGCTGGGTTCTTCCAAACTGTGACAATACGGTTCATAAGCCTGCTCTGCACTGTGGTGACCCATTATGTCATAGGTATCTCCAGCAGTTTCCCCAGCACCACTTGCACTCTGCCCAGCTTTTAAGGAGTTCATCCCATCTTGACCAGTGTGGCTTTCATTCAATGCCCCCTGTCCTGGTCCCGCACCTCCAGCACAGCTGGACTTATAGTCCTCTGTACAAAACATGTCTTCCATTCCTGGAAAGAAAGAACGGTCCTCATCCTGGAGGAGAGAATCTGGGAAGCAGATAGAGGTTAAGGGTACAAAGCGGTTATTCTGTTGATTCTGGTCTGCCTTTTCAACTGTATTGACTGTATCAAATTGGTGATGGTCTGAGCGCTGTTGGTCCAGCTGGCCTTGTTGAGGGGTAAGTTGAGTGTCAGGCTGTGGCTGGGAGTGGGACGAGGCAGGAGGTTGAGGTATGTGGTGAGGCAGTGTGGGCTGTTGCTGAGGGTGTGTTTGAGAGTGAGGGTGATGAGTGTGGGTTTTTTGATGTTGCTGCTGCTGTTGTGGGTGGTGCTGTGACAAGTGGTGCATGTGTGATTGTGTGGCCAGGTTTATATCAGGCTCAGATAGGAAGGAATGGAGTTCAGGAGCAGAGTGTTGCTGTGATTGCCGACTTTGTTGTGACTGATGATGGGAAGGATGCTGCTCCTGCTGTTGGGGACATTCATTGCTAACTCCACTTCGTCTTCCACTTCCAGAAACACTCTGTCGGTCCTCGACAGCTACATCTGTGCTTGATGTTTGTGACAGAGAACGCTCAAGCATGTCCAAAGAAGAGACCACTGAGCTTTGTTTAATGTGGCTCTGCTCGTGTTGATGAGTAGCCGGTCCATGGTTATAGTGGGCGGCAGCCACTTCAAGAGCTTGGGACTGAAGCTGAAGCTGAAGCTGAGTGGTTTGTGACTGTGATTGATGCTTACTAGAACCAAGTCTTCCATTTGCATTTTCCATTACAGTTTGTTGTTGGCCTAATGAGTGCTGCTGTTGTGTGTGAGAGTCTAGTTTATGGTGCTGCTGATGTGTATGGGCATCGATTTTTTGGTGCTGCTGATGTTGATGGGAGTCAATCTTCTGATGTTGTTGATGCTGAGGGTGGGAATCCATTTTTGGATGTTGTTGAAGAGGCTGATGGGAGTCCAACTGGTGGTGCTGTTGGTGTTGCCGATGAGAATCTATTTTGTGGTGCTGTTGATGAGGCTCCAGTTTGTTGCGAGCAGTGTGGGACAACACTGACTGTAAGAGGTGTGGTGGCTGACGGGATTGGTCATTAGGAGAATCCATTAGAGAAGCAGCAGCTTGAGACTGGGAATGCTGTGCCTGGACCTCTTGTGTTTTCTGAGGATATGGAATATCAACTCGATCTTGTGTCTTTTGGAGCTCTATTTGGGTATGAGATGTTATTTGGGAGTGAGAGGACACATGTTGACTGTGGGAGGAGTGGTGTGGTGTGAATGGATCACCCCGCCCATAATGGACTACTGAGCCCAGGTTGTCTTGGTGATGGAGGTGGGGGTGCACTTGATCAGCACTGCTTCTACCACCACTGCTTCTATTGCTTCCAACAGACCTCTCATTTCTTTGCTGTTGTTGATGCTGCTGCTGTTTTTTCAGTGACATCTCCAATTGGTTTTCTAATCCTGACATGGACCCTCCAGGTGTTGAATTTACTACTCCGCCTGAGGATGTGGCACTGTGGGTACGTATGACACTCTGGGGGTGGTACCGCTCCTCACTTGTTTTAGCTATGTCATAGCTGAGTCCTTTTCCTGAATCAGTGGTAGGGACCACTGCCTGTGGCTGCGGCTGTGTTTGTTGTGGTGTGGGTTGGAGTGGTTGTTGAGAATGTTGATGAGTCGGTTGGGGAGCAGGACTTGCCTGGGCTTGCAACAAATGCTGAATAAGAAACTCGTCATCGTCATCGACTTCATCATGGGATCTTTGAGAGCCAACTACAAGCATGGATGTGTCTGTCTTTGATTTGGAAGAGTTGGAATGGTAGGGCTGAGGCTGGGAGCTAGGACCTCTGGTATCCGGGTAACCCTGTGGAGAGGCTAAGAAGGTAGGAGAAAGAACTGATGAAATGTATTTATTTGATCCGGTTCCTCCTGGTGATTGTGTTGCACAGGGGGGTACAGGTGAGTGCAACCTTGGACGAACAATTCCTGTGCTGCCTGATGGAGATGGGCTTGAGTCTGGAATATGATAAGCAGTTCCACTGCTTCCTCCCCCACGTCTTTCATTTGCCATACTTTTTCCTGCTCCTCCGGAGCCAGTGTTTCCACCTCCTGCGCTTGTGCTGCTTCCTCCTCCAGATGCTCCACTGCCAGATGAACTAGCTGATCTTAAAAGGGCAGGAGAGTGACCTGGGGCTCCATAAACAAGAGATGGGCTTCCAGCACCACCAAGAGAAGATGGAAGGGAGCTATATGCAGAATCACTTCCATAAATATCGGTTGAATATGACTGGCTTCGTCCACCTAAAGTCCCATATCCTTTTCCAGCAGCACCTGAGCTTAGGTCTTGGGCTTGTGGTGAACTGAAGCCACCATAGGACTGAGGCAGATGGGAAGAAGGTGGGTGATTGGGGGAAAATGATTGTGTTTGTTGCTGCGTTGAACTCTGACCTGTAAGAGCAGAAGTGGGTGTCTTTCCTGGGGGCACAGGAGAACCATAGCCAGAGAGACACGATTTGGGAAGGGACTGTGGTGCTGAAGTTGTAGTTGCAGGGGGCTGCTGCTGGGTTGGAGGAGGAGGGGCTGTTTGAGGAGGTGGCTGTTGCCTAGATGGGGCGGCACTGGAGCTAGAGGTAGGGATAGAGTTGGAAGGATGAGCACCAGAGGAGGCTGACGAAGAAGAAGATGAAGATGATGTCGATGAAGCAGATGGAGGAGTATGAGGGGTTCTTGAAGAAGCTGAACTGGCAGAAGAATAGCCACTGCTAGAGCTGCTTTTGGTGCTCTTCCCAGCTGTGGAAGATGTGGAGGGTGAAGATGATGAATAAGGAGGCTGGATTATGGGGCGATACTGGTCAGTGCGGGAGCTTGTCTTAAGATCAGAAGAAGGGCTCTGGTCTCCAAGTGGACTGCAGGAAAGACCTGTATGTCTAGGATGGGGTGTTATTTGCTGGTATCCAGCTCCCGCACAACTAAGATAGTGCTGAAGGGAGTGGGCAGCAGAAGATGCAAGCTGTGACTGTGCTGGTGTGGGCCTCTGATAATGCTTGATAACACTGTCCTGTCGAGGGACAGCTCGCTCCTGAGCTGAACTGGACTGGGGTTGAGCTTGGGACTGGGCTGAGGAAAACACTGATGCATTGTATAACTGGGAGGGCTGGTCCTGAAGCTGTGATGAAAGCAGATTGAATTGGTGGGACTGCAAGTGTCGAGCAGAGGATGCCTGGGCTGAAGGGGCTGCAGTAGGATCCTGGTTGCTCCTATAAGCAGCTGCAGCAGCACCCTGTGATGACAGAAGTCTATCAAAACCCAAGCTAGACTGGGTTGGGGCCTTGATGTGTAGCAGAGGTTCATGAGGGGAGAGCAGCCCATTGGATGTGGGGCTGAATGTGGGTGTATCCTGTAGGGAAAGTGAAGCAGCAGGGAAAGAACGGCTTGAGAACGATGCTGGGTGCTGATAAGCTGAGAGAGAAGAGGAGGAAGGGAAAGAGCCAGAGCCAGGAAGGGTTCCAGAGATAAAAAGTTCAGGAGGACCAGGTGTATGCATTGCTGTTGGGAAAAGGAAGATATTATTCAAAATTATTCTTGATAGCCAGACACATTACATCTAACACTGACACAAAATTATCAAGAAACAGTTCAAATCTTCAAGTTTAACAGAAAATTTTATGAGACACACCTGTCTGCCATGATGGTGTGCGAAATTGGGAAAGAAGGGATGATGCAGACGGTGGAGGCTGAGGACCCCGAGATTCCAGGGCTGAGATCAGATTCATAACAGAGGCATCAGAAGCAGAAGGGCTTGAGTGGTGTAGACCAGTATCAAAGAGCCCAGATAAACCTTTAATGACAAAATTTAGTTGAATTTTACATAGGGGCTCAGCGGTTGGGGAAAATTTCAATTAAGTCATAATATGACTATGCCAAAAAAATGACACATACAACATTTTTTTTATTATCAAGAACAAACCAAAGACAGACAATAACATTGTACCATCTAGAATTACATTTGACCTGACATTCACTTTTACTGTGCTGTTTTCCTAACGAGTAAGATGCACATTATAAAAAATAGAAATTGCAACCCACCACAGCAGCCTTCCAGACTTCTACCTAAATCAGGGTGGCCACTCTTTTAAAGTTTTGTTTTTCCCTGACTTAATATTTTTTCCCTGACTCAAATTTATCAAAAGTATAGCAAAAAGTAACACTGATAACTCAACTAATATGGTCATATAATAATAACATCCACATTTAAAATGTTTGTTTCTCAACCACTATAGTACCATGTGTGGGATAAATTGATTCATTCCTTGGTCAGATCAGATCATATACATTAAAATTGGTTCTCCGTGGCTAAAGATGGCAATAATAATCGTAAATTACATTGAAAATGAAATATAACACATTAACAATATGTTAGCTTTCAAGAACATTTTAATATCCTTAAAACTACAATAATGTTTCACTTTTGTGGTACCTTATTATACCAACTAATTTGAACAAGATTGAAAACAAGACATACTCAACATTTTCTGCGACATTACTGCACAGATTTATTTTTTCCTGACTTTTCCCTGACTTTGACAGTTTTTCATGAAATTCCCTGACTTTTTCATCCCCTGACTTCCCTGATTTCCAGGTGAGTGGCCACCCGGTAAATCACATTGCACCGTACAGGCCTCTCTTCTTTCTCTTTTAGTGCTTTATGGGCCTTAAAAAGGGGTTGAAACATTAAAATGTCTGTATTTATTTATATTTCAACAAATTGCTGTTTTGTACTTTGAATATTTTACTTGTATACAAAAGAAATTACATGGTTTAAGCTGTGCCACATTTCCACTTGGTACATCACAAAGTTTTCTAGTTTTAGGGATTGTTCTTAATAATTGAAAGACTGTAGTTCTACCACGATTATTAGAAAACACACCTTAATATTCATGTAGCCAATTTATTTCAAAAACTTGTCTGACAAAGGTTATATAAAATACCACTGCAATGTTTGTTCATATTATAATTTCAAATGTATAAAAGATAACTTGAAAAATGAAATATAAGATTCCGTGCCATCATGTTTTTTATAGGTTAATACCAGGCCATTTACTTCAGAGACTTTGAGGGCCTGTCATTTCCTGATCCTACATTAACAATCTCAAAGGGGCAACATTTATTGCTGGAGCCCCCATAGTTGGCAGAATGTATGACATTTATCTTACCCAAACTCCGTCCAGCTGCTCCCCAAGCTCCGCCTTGACCCGAGCTCCCTGGGTGATGATTGGTGGCATAGCCCTGCAGAGGGTGTGGGGTGGCATAAGCTTGCCGGTGAAGGAGCTCAGACTCAGGGTGGGATGATCTGGAACTCCCATAAACAAGGCTATGTAAAAAACAAAAAGGACAAGGATTTAGATGTGTGCCTAATTTACCTTAAAGTCTGTACATAAATAATGTCTAAATGTTGTGCCAATAGTAAAGATTACTTGTCACAAAACAATATATGTTAACTGTCTGTTATTGCTGTGTTAGCTTTAAACACTCCAGTGTCATATTATGCTATACATAATTAGTCATCAATAAATAAATAATCTTTAATGATGAAAATATTTAAAGACTGCCTGGAAAGACTGCGTACATAGAACTATTTTAAAAAACTGAAATCGCAAGATTAAATATATATTTTGCTTGAATAAATACACAATTTGATCCCTAATAATTTCTGATTAGGTGGAAAAATGTAATGCGCTTCAAAATAATATGGTAGCATTGGGGCTAAGAACAGAACAACAGAGGTTGCCACAGCAGTTAAGTGTTAAGTGCAGACATACAGAGGCCAGGCCAGGAGTACAAAGTCAATGTAACTATTAATCTAACCTGCTTTGCAAACATCCAAACATACATACATACGTTATATATATCCTTACAACACACATATATATATGATGTGATTTATGGTTTTATAAGTTGTGATATATATATATATATATATATATATATATATATATATGTCCTTATAACACACACACACACATATATATGATGTGATTTATGGTTTTATAAGGTGAGTTTATGGATGCGGTGAGGGTGGACATGGAGGTGGTTGGAGTTAGAGTGGAGGACAGGGTGAGATGGAAGTTGTTGACTTGCTGTGGCAATCCCTGAAAAACGGGACAAGCTGATATATATATATATACATACATATATACATACATAGATACATATTTATATATGTTTGCAAAGCAGGTCTAAGGTTAATATATAAATAAATAAATACCTAGACATACTGTATATACATAAATGTGTGTATA
>JAFBJS010008614.1:0-12235 GCA_016785265.1 Paraplagusia blochii
ACTGGGGTTAACTTGCAGCTGTTAACCTTCAAATAAATAATTCAATAATTGATCACTAATACAGCAAAATAAAAAAATAGAAAAAGAGTGAAAAGACATTATGATGTAACAGTGTAGAGCAGATGTCTCAAACATCATCATTTCACGAAAGGGCCGCGTGAGCTTTCAGTGTTCAATACAAAAAATGGAAAATAAAAATGTAATAAAAAACAGTTTCCCATAGATTCTGTGTAATACAACACTGAACCAGATGGAGACTGTGGATCAGGGTTTTGAGAACGATAGGATTTACCATAAAATGTGGAAAACAAATCTATAAAATATTATTATAAATTCAACTTTCATATCAAGGTGGGGGCCGAAAAATATCGAGTTTGAGATCCCTGGTGTCAAACGTAGCTTTAACTACTGCGGGACACAACACTCCTATAGCACCTATTGTTACAAGTGGTTCATTTAAATAACATTATTCCTGTTATTGTATTTTATATAGAGATGTATTTAATTGTTCTGACATAGATTGACTTATCTAGAAAAAAAATGCATATTTTCAGGTCGAGATCAGCAGTTAGTGAACATGATGGCCAATATCTGTTCTGAAAAAATATATATATAAATATATTTGCATAAAATGTATTATTACCGTAGGAGTGGGAAGCATCCATCTGTCACTGTCACGGCTCCTGTGTTTGTCACAGCGAACTGGTGTTCCCACAATCCGCTCCGGATCCATTTGGTTGTCAGAAGCTAAACTACGTTCGTATCTTGCAGTGTAGCTTATGCGTCGGGTTTTTTATCAAAAAATATCCACAAATGTTCAGAGGTTCACGTTTTACATCTTCGTTTTCCTGAGGATTGAATCTACCCACTTTTAGACATGCTCGGTTGTCATAGTGACGCCCGCGTTGCTAAGGCAACACTTGTTTCCGGTGTAACGTCCGTGTAGAAACAAAACTTCGCGATCTTAACCTCACCTTTCTAACTCTAGCAGCGCCGCTATGCCCTTGCTGTCTCCCTGAAAATGTCCACCCTGGTCACTTTCAAAGTATTGAAGACTTTTAACCGCACTGAGCGAAAATTAACTCAGTTAGTAACACACAGTTACCATTTATCGTCAATATTCAGCAAATACAGAGAAAAAACAAGTGTACGTTCAGGTCAGAAAAAAGACCGCGAAAGAAACGTCAGCGGAGTGGTCGTCAAATTATGATCAATGTAACTCATAGTCTCCCTCTAGCGGTATTTACTGATATCTGTTGTTCATGTTTTTTTTGTTTTGACAAACTGAGCTTACAGGTATTGTGGGGAAGATAAAAAGGCTAAAAAATGTCAAATCATAAATTAAACTACATGAGAATAAAATAGAACTCTATCTAAAAATCTGGACAAAAACATGATTCAAGAACAGATGCAAAATATATTTTACAATATAAAAACAAGGTGGAAAATAATATGTATCTATCTATCCATCTATGTGCGTACCCAATAAAATATTAGATGTTAAAATTAGCAGAGAACTATTGTGGTAAAAATGAAACCCTTTAGCAAAAATGTGAAAATTGACGTTAGTGTAAATATAGTACAGCAGACACTAGATCTCTACATACACATACACAGGCCTAAATGTTCCATAGCAGATAAATTGAAAACAAATAGTTATAAACATTTATGTTCATAATGTTTTGTATGTTCTTTACTTAAGAGGACAATTCATATATGATTGGACAAGGACAAATTATACATAATCACTGACTACAGTTAGGACGTTCTCTTTTTCAGCAACAATCACAGCAATCACATTTGAAACCTCTTTTTGACAAAAGAAAGTCAATTTGCCAGTATTCTAGCACTCATGACCCTGTTTTGGGGCTTGTCCTCTTTCCCTGTTTTAATTTCGACATCCAACTCCTATAAAAGAGATGGAAAGGAGTGCAGATGTAATGGCTGCGACAACACTGGGAATAGACATATTCATTATTATCGTCATTATGTGAAAAGGCACAGAAGCAGCCAATCACTCTCACCATGACCCCGTTTTGCACATCTCAGTGTGATTTCATTCTTTCCTCCTCAAACCAGCTTCACTTAACTGCATGTGCAAACAACACTTGGGATTTTGGTAAAAAAAAGTGTTCGAAATACAATTTTTGTGAAAGTTATATGTACTTTTTTTTTTTCCCCAGACCAAACCATTAAGCCATATTGTCCATTATTAACATTAGTCAGTACTGCTGTTTGCAAATCACATATAATTTTCAGAAACAAGCGTACGTAATTAAAGTCTTGTTGCTGTCGTTTATAAATGGTTGCTGAGAAAAGAGTCCACATTCATCCAAGGGACATCCCACACATTGCCTGTCACCATTCTATTCATGCAGTGCTCAGCTGACACATGTTATGGGAGGCGATCTTCTGCAGTTTGACAGCATAACAAGCCACCAGGAAAAGGCACAATACAGAATATATTAGCGTAGAGATACATCCATTCAGTATGCATTCAGTTTTAGCTGGTATTTAGTTAGTATTCTTCGGTGAGGGATATAGGATTTTGTCAATTTTTGACATTACCAGGTTGAAATATAGACTTTAAGGAGTTGTCCATTACAATAAAATGAATTAATTCTGATCTAATTTTCTAATTTATTCTAAGAAGGGTTTCTGTTTTAAAAAGACAGTAATTGTTGCAGAAATGGAAAATTGAACTTTAAAGGGCATTAAACTAACATTCCATTTTCATAAACCTGAACTAAGTTATTATCACTTTGGATTAAATACTGCTTAAATGGAACAAGAGGTTTTTTCTTTACCTTCACAAATAACATTTTATTTTCTCTATTTCCATATATTTGTTGATTTTTGTTACATGACAATGTGAAACTGCTGCGATTACAACGTGTCTACAAAGTCAAACTCATATAACTAGTGCAGAATTAAGTCCGTCTTTTAACATTCCATTGATTGCTCCTTCACATATATGACTCCAGTCACTTTACATCACCTTCACCACATTAATCGTTTTTTTCCCTCATCAGGAAACAGTTTGAGTCCCAGTCTCTATTCACTAGGAAACTTAAATATTTTCTAAAAGGATCGTCACCTCAGGGTTTCCCAGCCAACAGCTGTTGTGTTAACTTGGCAACAAATACTTTGACAGTCAAAGTGGTTCTGCCGGTTAACACAATGAAGCTCCATCAATGACATAAACACAGTGATCTGGGTGTGCTGTGTGTCTAACCTCACTTTTCTGGCTCACCTAAGAAGTAGCAAGCACATGCTGATCACCTTGTTATTATTGCCGCGCTCAAATGGCTCTTTTAGCAGTGACTCATCAAAACTACTTTGCAGCAGTGGTCAAGGTTACAGACACATAAGCTGTTCAGTGTCTGTGTCATGAAAAATAGTGCAAGACAAGTGTTTCTACATATTAATGTCAGCTCGCTGCCAGACACCTACATGATGTCAAGGTAGTCAGACGTCAGTGAACTGTGGATGTTTAAATGCATGTTATCTACCCACAGACATTAGGATGCTACCGTGCACATCCACTGTGTCAATTGCGGTTTTCACATTGGCACTTAATTCAGTATTCACTGCGACGCGAAACCAGTGTCGTTCCCCGTTTGTGTTCACATTACAAACTAACGCACATTTGATCCTCAACTAATGCACATTAACTAATCCACCTCTAGTCGGGGTTTCGATACCGAATTAACTAATGCGGGTGTAAAGCAATAAAAAGTAAAACGGTTGTCGCTCCCCGCGTGTGTGTGAACGCAACAACATCCGTATTAGTTTAACGAGCTAGTAAAATGCTACGGGAGCGGCTCGCCTCCTTGTCAACCGCTAGATGTTGCTGCGTTATTAGGAACAGGATTACAAAACACTTCCTCGGATTTTCTCTCCTTATCTTCTTCATTCGTTCTTTGTGTCTCCTTTATACATCGCCTTGATCTTTCTTTAACCTGCTCCATTTATTCCTCAAAATTGCACGTGCGTTTGTTGACAGAATTCTTGTTAAATAAAACCGCATATTAACGAGATCTCGTTATATAACCACGTGATCAAATTGAAACTGGACCATGGTTAGACTAATGCGCATTCGCTCCCTTATTGTTTATGAATGCAAAGCGGGTATCGAATGCGCAGCAAATACCACATTAAATTGAAAGTGAATGCAAAGAGAATCGAATGTGGATTAGTTAATACAGGAATCCCGAATTAACTACTTCACATTCGATTCCGAATTGAATGAGAAAATGGTATATAGGTACAAAGGGCAGCTGGCGACTCCCAAATCACGTGGAACCATACTGTGACCCTTCCTGTGGGTGAGTCCACTGGAACGTAGGTTGGTCGGGACAGTACCTTGCTCAGAGCAACTCAGTAGCAACCTGGCAGCTGGTGGAATCGTTGCAGATCCCAGTCTGCCCCTTAACCGCTAGGCCACCACTGTCTAGCCCAGGTATGGGCAAACTCTTGACTCGCGGGTCACTATTGGTCCTAAATTTGGGCACGGGGGCCGAGTCCAGAACAGAAACATGGAGCATTCGTTTAAATAATAACATGTAAAAGTCAGCTATAAAACCTAAAATCCCACACTTCTAATAACTTTTATGATGTCATCTACTGGGGAAATTCATTATTGCAGGTAAAAGGCAGACGTGTGTTGATAATATAAATAAAGTACTTAATTTTGACAAGGTTGGCCGGCCCCATCTGGCCCTCAGGCCTTAGTTTCCCCATGCCTCGTCTTGCTATTTGTAAATCAATTTGAAGTTATTTAAGACTGATAAAGAGGAAAGACTAATTTAGATGATATAAAACTAATAAGTTACATTGTCTTTCAATGCAGTAGACTGCTGTGACTTTTCTAAACAGTACAAACAGAACATTATGTATTTTAATATTGGTAAGAAGTCTTTTTTTTTTTTTTTCCGAAAGGTACTGTGTGCACCTTATTTTAATGTAACACCTTATCTGCAGTCCATGTCTACGGACATGGACTGCAGCAGCTCACATCACATCGGGTTATATTCGCTGTTCAGAATCAGAGAGACTATTCATGTCAAATTGAGTTAACACCATCGTTCAATGTGATCTACAAATCCATTCCTGCAGTCACAGCCAAGTGAGAATTAAAAAGAAAGGGAACCAGATAAGATGAAAAAGGGAAAAGAAACAGTTCTGAGGTGATTTTCAGACACATATGCCCTAGTGTGACATTAAAGAACTATAAAAGGACTGGGTGATTTAAAATAAGCCAGGTGAGGAAGGTGATGAAATGGACCAACTTTGTTTTTTTTTTTTACTGAAATGGAGATTTTTTTTTTCCAAGCAGACCAATGTCTGGGTATGAAAGTAAATGCCATCATGTTATTTCTTACAAATGTTCATCTTGTTCAATCACCCGTCTGCCTCCACCCTCCCCCCTACTCCCTGCTGCATTGTACACAAACCAGCATGTGGTGCCGAGAATGAGTCAGACTGCCCACCAGCTGTGGGCCTGGCCTGCCAGGGGGGTTGGATTAAAGATATTTTATGTTGGCTCTGGTGGTCCACTATGCTGGTGTAGGTGATTGCGAGGCTATTAGAACAAATAGTGTGGGGGGGAAAGAGTAGGCTAAATGGACCTGATTTGGAAGAACTATTCAGATTCAAGTGGTCCATGATGAACACCTACATGAACAAATGTCCATCAAAATGTGATTATATTTATAAACGGGATCCAAGTCAGGAGCAGAAAGATTGAGCTCATGAATAAAGGATAAAATGCTTTTAGATTTTTTTACTCAATCTACTGGGGAAAGAAGGATAATGGTAATATAAATTTAATAAAAATTCAGTTATGTCTAGCTGGCTGGATTATATTTTCCAAAAAGTCCACATCTAGCCCCAGGACTTTAGCATTATTCATTTTTTATTTTGAAAAGGGAGCCATGACTTCCTGGTACATATATACAAATGTATATGTAAATCCAAACAAATCAGATGGAATGGCTGTGCGAAATATTTAGCCAGTAAGTGCAGCAGGACAGGAAAAAAAATTATAAATATAGTCATCACAATACACACCTTTCACGGGCTACTGACGGCGTCAACGCCCTGCAGTCTGAATGCTTGGTAAATAACATCTTGGTTAAATTCACGTTAATTCTACTAATTGTACTCATACACCTAGTAATTTGCTCTAATTATGTATCCAAGCGTTAAGTGAATTAACCCTGCTGAGTGACTTTCTGTAATCCAGCTACTATTGGTCTAATTTTCTACACCTGTGGCTAACTAGGTCCTGTCAAAATGGCTGCCGTTCAAAGGGCCTTCCTGCTTCCTTCCACCCTGCGCGTGCACGTGAACTACTTCCGCTCCTGCATGCAGCCTTGAAGCCGAGCCAATTATCCAATTAGAAACCTTAGCTTCACAGGTCGCTTCGAAACCTCACTTTACTAATGAAGAATTCCGGCACGTTAATGCCCGCCTTTTTGACAAAAGTACAGTGGTCGATAATCGTTAAAGTAAAGTGAATTGTGAGAACTTTGAATTGTGTTTTTAAGAGAAGTGAGCGGGTAAAAAAAAAAAAAAAATCAAAAGTATGCGCGCCCTGGTGAACGCCTTCATGAGATGCCTCTTCTTTCTCATGCCTCCCTCTCGGCTTTGTGTCAGCTCTTGCTTGTGGGTTGGGAATGAGTGCGAAGACACGCTGCTGCCGCCGCGGCCCAATCCGAGAGCTCGTTTCAGAAGCACAAAGCTTCTTACATATGAGGAAGTGGCCGCAGTAGCGGCGGCAGCGGTAGAAGCACAAGGAGGCTCCAGCCCGCCCTTCTCCCCAGGTCCAGGCTGCGTCTCGCTGGCTGCTAAAAGCCCCGCTGTTCCTCTGGGCCCTCCACCGGGTCGGATTTGGATCAGGGGTCTCTGGCGAGCCGTGGAGCGCGTCTTTGGAGCCCCCTGGGTCCTTCTCCGTCATCGCTGGTACCCGAAGCAGTGTCGAGCAGCTTTACGCACCCCGTATCCTGTCTGCGCCTTCGAAGCAAATAAGATTCAGATCTTCCAGGGCTGCGCTGCGGCTGCGGTTGCTGCTACGGCCGAAGAAGAGAGGGGACCGGATATAAACACCTTTCCGTACACGGGGGGCATGAGTGGGTCCGTGGGCATCCCCAGTCCGAACCCAGCGAACTCGGCGTGCGTCTCGGACGTTGCGTCAGCGGAGCAGGGTATGGATGAGGTAATCACTGTGGATCAGCACTCGCAGGAGATGGGAACCGTGACGATAACGGTGGCCATTCAAGCAGCGGAGGACGAGGAACCGGAGGAACTGTCGTCCAGTTTTATTGACTATCTCGGGGGCAGCTGCAGCGAGGACGAAATCGGAAGATATGACAAATCCAGGTTGGACCCAAGTTGATATTCTGAAGTTATTGGTAGCTGTGAATGGAATTCCACTATTAAATTGGATAAGTCAGTGCATTTCTGTAGAAAATAATTACTTTTTTTACTTGTACTTGTGTCGAATCCTAATGCATTATTATAAGAATGTGCTCTAAATCACTACAGTCCATAGTGGACTGGAGGACAATGTGTTTATGCTCTTTTAAATGATTTATTTCTCATCTTTTCTGACTATATTGCATATTTTTAGAGTCAGTCTAGTCCTCCAGTCTGTTTTAACTCGTGCTCCAGTGTTTCTGTCCTTAGCTGATAACATGCCAGCACATGGGAACAACGGAAAGCGGTGAAACAGTGGCGTAAACAGACACGGTGCTGATCTGTCACGATGACTAAAGAGAGACATGGCAGTGACGCCAGCAGAGGCTCAGAGCTGGAAGTGTAGTCTTGAGGTGTATTGTTGTCCCCAGGGTGGGACACGGAGCAAGGAAGAGTCTGACCACCTGCAGACAGAAGCAGCAGCATGTGATTGGTATAAACCCAGACACCTGAGGTGGAGATAAAGGACGGCACACTTCCCTCTAATCTAATTCCTTTGCGTCAGGGCTGCCTGTTTTTATCCTTTGGCCTTTAAGTTCCCTCCTTGAACTGAGTGTGAGTCACTGGCCACGAGGCCGAAGGGGCGAATAAATCTCTTTATACTAAGCATGCATGGGTGTGTGTGGATCACTACTCGGTGGTTCAACATCAAACCCGAGGATGTTTGTTATTTTTGCATGTGATTTATTATAACATAACACCGGCGTCTCTGACGAGGCTGACGTTGTCCATGCGGTGACCTGAGCGTGAACCTAATTAGTCCATTTGAAGACTTCTTCTGTATCTCATGTGCAGGCACGAGAGATGCTGCTTTCTTAAATCGGTGTATTTTTCCTGGCTGCCGTTTCCTTTCCTGCCGTCTTTATTCTCAGTCCTGGGGAAAGCTGTGGACTCGTGCCAACTGTGCGCTCAGGCAGAGTTGAGCTGGGAAACTGTTGACTAAAGGGTTGTGTGAGGGAGGAGGCTGGAGGGGGATGATGAGTCATACAAACAAAATATTACCCAGACCCTCACTCTAATCTGCTGGCTACCTGAGTGGAGCTATTTCATACCATCACATGCAGTTGTCTGACTGAGAACTGACTGTAGAGAAATATCATCAATTCCTGCACCCGATTTTCTTGGAATGGTGTAGGGTGTCAACATCAGATGCGGCGTGTCAACATATTCTGTGTGGGAGGCAGAGCCTCTGACTCTGTGCTCCTCAGATGGTGAGGTCCTGGCACTGTCAGGGGTTGGTGGGACACCATGGTTCAAGGTCTGGCACCAAGACATGGTGTCGCTGATCAGGAGGCGGCCTATAAACAGTTGTGAAGAAAAACTACATCGGGCAGAAAAGTTCTTTTTGAATCAGATGAGGAAACTACCTGTTGTAGGGCTGAGAGTGTGTGATTTCAAACATTCTGCCGTCTCAGCGACGCACCGCTAACCATGATGCATACTGTCTTCCTACGTGCAGCGGAGCAGGGACTAGTGGAGGGGAGCTGGAGGAGGAGAGCTGGCAGCCTCCCGATGCAGAGCTCATCCAGAAACTGGTGGCCCAGATTGAGTACTACCTGTCGGACGAGAACCTGGAACACGATGCCTTTCTCCTCAAACACGTGCGGAGAAACAAACTTGGGTTTGTCAGCGTCAAATTGCTCACCTCGTTCAAAAAGGTAAATCTAAATGCAAGAAAAAGATGCATAGTTTGCATTACACAGTCTGCAATGCGTACACATATTTTGAATTATTTTCCTTGAAAAATGTATGTATTATGAATACATTTTTACTTACGAAAAATGTATTCTTTATACAAATTATATGATAATACATTTTAAAAAGTTTCGTTTCTTTTTTCCCCACACTGGTGGCCTAGTAGTTAATGAAGCTAGTGATTAGATTAATTGCAACCTTGCTTACTATTGTATCCTAAAATTTAATTTTATGAAACTGGTTTAATTTGTGGTTTTTCTATTTTGTTTTATATCAAATACAAAAACCTGAAGAGTTTTTATCAGATGGCTCTCGACTCCGTTTGGCAGACAGGTAACACTCATTGTCTCTGCAGGTGAAACACTTGACACGGGATTGGAGAACAACTGCTTATGCTTTGAGACACTCAAAGATACTTGAGCTTAATGATGAGGGCCGGAAGGTGCGACGAAAATCAGCTGTTCCCGTCTTTGCCAGCGAGTCACTGCCAAGCCGCATGCTGCTGCTGAGTGATTTGCAGAGGTGGCCCGAATTGGCTGCCCTCACTAAGGATAACGGGGGATGCGAGGGCGTCGCAACTCAGCAGGAGCAGCTGATGAAGCTGCTGCTGAAAGCTTTCGGAACATATGGTGCCATTGCCTCTGTGAGAGTCTTGAAACCTGGGAAGGACCTGCCTGCAGACCTGAAGAGGCTGAGTGGTCGATATTCCCAACTTGGCACGGAGGAATGTGCCATTGTGGAGTTTGAGGAAGTGGAGGCTGCAGTCAAGGCCAACGAAGCTGTGGGGAGCGACGATGGGGGAGCCAGTTTGTTAGGGTTGAAGGTAGTTCTGATTGGCACTAAGCCACCTAAGAAGAAGGTTCCCAAGGAACGCCCACGTGCAGAAGGGGGGATGCGAAAAAGCCGCTCGCTCAACAGCCGAATTCGGGAGCTTCAGTACCACGGGGACGACTCAGCCTGCAGCTCTTCGGAGAATGAGAGCAATCCTACCTCCCCAAGGCTGGCCAGAAAGTCCCAGTCTTGCAACAAGCTCAGTCCCACCACTGCAGGCATCAGCTTCCAGAACAATCACCTGAGTCCTGGTATGTCCCCTCGTAACAGTCCCTGGTCCAGTCCTCGGGGCAGCCCGTGCCCTCAGCGTAAAGCCCCTCATTTCAACAAGTCTCCCTTGGCCAGTGAGGGGAGACTGAGTCCAGAGGCTGGGCGTCGCTGGGCCGACTACTCCTCGGACAGTAGCCTCACACCTTCAGGGAGCCCATGGGTGCAACGGCGCAAACAGGTGGCGTCTCAGGAGAGCAGTCCGGTCGGCAGTCCCATGCTGGGCAGAAAGATCCAGAATGCTGACGGCCTCCCACCGGGGGTAATGAGGCTGCCCAGAGGACCCGATGGAACCCGAGGCTTTCACTGTGTCACTATTGGTGAGAGAGGAAAGACTGCAGCTACTCAGACTTGATCTGTGGAGCAACCTTATGCATTTATTATGCCCCAGGGAAAAGAAAAAAAAAATGGGGGTTTAAGCTGTTCTTGGCCCCACATTTGTCTGTGTAGATAAACTTTAGTCGAGTGAGTTGGTTCTCAGTTTTTGTTATATTTTTATACGTTTTTGAGTTGCCCGGCAGCATTAGTGATTTACCGAGGGAAATTTGAGTGAATGTAAACTGATATTGTTTTGACCGAGAACTTTATACCATGATCCATTGCTGTCTAAACTTGTTCTACGTAGGGTAGAGCACAGAAGGATTTTTAATTGACGTACGTCGTTGTGTTGAAGCTCCGAACACTGTCTGTGGATAATGTATTCATGTGAAAGTAGTGTAAGTGACACAGGCGCCTGGAATTGATAGCGATATCACAGAAGCCTTTTCTGTATTTGACTACTGTGACTTTAATTTGACAAACTCTTCAAGCCCCCGACCATAATAGTCCCACTGTCACTCAGCGCGGCGGTTTGGACAGTTCAACCTGGATATGGTAAACTTCTGTTTTAATTTTGGCATTTTTTTTTTTTTTTTAATTTCCAACATGTTTTGGCACTTAGTTTAAAAGGGCTCGATTCTAGCTCTGCAACTGTTACTTTGTTGGGGAGGCAGCTGCTTTATTTATTTATTTTTTTTAGTTTTTATTTTTCTTTGTGCTCTATGTTTCCATCAGTGTAAGCTCACAGAGGGGTTTGAGGGATGTTCAGATCGGGCAGAACACATGCTCTTTAGTTCTTGCCTCTAGATCTGAGCTGGGGTATTTGTACAGTGCAAGATTCTTATTGTACAAATAAATCACTGAAATTGCACTTGGCTTCTGCTTTTGTTTGTTGTTTATTTCTCATTGGTCCTGAGTCTAAGTAACAAGGGGGTTATATTTATACAAGTCCTTGCAAGTGTTCAGATTTGGCAGGCGCAAGCCTCGCTGTGAGGTTTTAAAAAGAAGGCACAGATGGAGAGATGATGGAGCGAATGTTTCAGAGGCTACTTCAATTCACCTGAGGAAGTGATGGACCCATACTACATACAGTATTTGCGTAAGTGTCTCTCGTTTTTAGTGAATCCATCACTTGGTGACGTAGATTGGCGCACCATTTGTAGCAGTGCATTTTTACAAATGTAGGTCAGATACTAACCAGAATATTTTTTTAACAAAAGCACTAAAGGCACATTCTAAACCAGCCACTAGGGAGCACAAGCCAGTGTTTTTTTTTTTTTTTTGTGCTGGTCCTAAGCCCAGATAAATTATGAGGGTTGCATCAGGAAAGGCATCCGGCATTGTGCCAAAACAATGATGCGAAAAAAAAGGAGCAGAGGTGGAGAAGGTGCAGGAGATAAGATATGTAGGATCAACTGTTCAGAGCAGTGGAGACTGGGGAAGAGAGGAGAAGAAGGTAGAGTACAGGCAGGATGGAACAACTGGAGAAAAATGTCTGGAGGGATTTGTGATAAAAGAGTCAACTGAAGTAAAGGGAAAGATTTACAGGACAGTTGTGAGACCAGCCATGATGGATGGATCAGAGACACTAAGAATAGGTAGAAGACAGGAGACAGAGCTGGAGGTGGAGGAGTTAAAGATGCTG
>JAFBJS010008616.1:0-51483 GCA_016785265.1 Paraplagusia blochii
GCATTTTTATCCAAAAGATTTTTTTTTTCATAACTTGAATTTTTTTTAAAAAAAAATTGAATTTCTTTCCAAGATTATTTCATCCTAAATAGTGACATTATTTTATCCAGTGAATTCAAATTTTTTGTTTCAAAAATGGGATTCCTCTTAAAAAACATAATTCTTTGGTTGAAATATTTGAATGTTTTACCACTTATTTTATTGGATGTATGTGTTTTTATTCCAAAAGCTTAATCAAATAGATATTTTTGCCAAAAATTTAAAAATCCTATTGTATATAGTTACATTTTTTTAATTAATCTTTGAATATGTTAAATGTTTTTTTCCCATTGATTTGCTTCTGTTCCAAAAGATTGTTCAAATGTTATTTTTTTCTCCAAGATTTCTAAATTTCATGTTTGAAAATGGTTGTAATAGTTTCCATTATATTTATCAAAAGAATATGGGTTTTGGTTCATAATGTTTGAACTTTGCACAATTTTTCTTTTTCCAAAAAGTTGCACAATTTTTTACAAAATGTTCAATTATTTAATTATTATTTCATCTAAATGATGAAAGTTCTTAACACTTAAGATTTTTCTTTCTAATTTGTGATATTTTTTTATTTTTATTTTCTTTTTAAAACAATGAAAAATAAAAAAAAGTATGCACTTTTGCTTCCAAATTTGGAATAATTTGTTTGAAAAATATGTTTGTTTTTGTAAATTTTAATTATTTTTCAAAAATGTTTTAATATTTTTGAAAATATTTTCATTGAATTGAAATAACTTATTTTCAAATTTTGGAATTATTCTTTTAAAAACAGTATTTTTTATTGATTGTTGTTGTGTGTTTCCAAAATGTTTATATTTCTATTCAAATAATTTTAATTAATTAATTCCACTCGTTTTTTTTACAATAAGGTGAAAATGCTTTTACCTCAGGAAATTGGAATCTTTTACAAAAATAAAATTTGGTGTTCAACAAAGATAAAATTAGTTCTAAAAATTTATAAAATAAAAAAACAAAAAAGTGCAGTTTTTGTTAAGGCCTGATAATCTTACGTAGAGTTTTGTTTTCAAAAGCTTCTTCAAATGATGTTTTTTTCTACTTAATTTATGCCCAAAATTTGTAAATTCTCTTTCATAATCTGAAGATTTCCAAGTTCTGTATGTTTGAATGTTTTTCCATGACAGTGACATGAATGAATGAATGAATGACAGTTTCATTAATTTTTTCAAATAATTACATTTAAAAAAAAAACAAAACGTTTTTTCCAAAGTTCAAATTCCCAAATTCTTTGAATGCTTTCTTACATTAATTTGAAAATTCCTGTTGCACACTTTTACATTTGTTTCAAAAATCTTTTTTTTCAATCATTTTTGTTCCAAAAGTTATATGCTGTTTTAAAAGCTCACTTAAATTATTTCAATTTTGTTTTTCAAATGTTTGATAATTTAGTATTTTTCTCAAATATATCAGATTTTTTTTTCATTTTCCTTTCTAATAGTTTTTTACCCTTACATTTTCTATAAATTTTGGAAATATAATTTTCTGAATTTATGATTTTTATGAATTTTTACTTACTGTTTTATCCAAAATGTTTGAATTTAGTTCCAGAAATGTATATATTTTTTTTAACTTTTCATTCCAAATTTTCTCCAGAACTTTCATTAAATCTTCCAAACCCAATGCCCGAACTGTCGAACTGCAAATTTTTTAATTTTGTTTTTACAAAACTTTGACCATTTTAAAAAAAAATGTATTTAAAAACATAATTTTTCTTCCGAAAGTTCTCCCAAAAGAATTAACTTTTTCCATAAAAATAAATAAAAAACATTTCCTTACATTTTTTATATATAACTTTTTGAATATTTTTTTACAACTCTAAGTACTTTAAGATTTATAGATTATATTTTTCCGAGGATATTTATATTTTCCAAACATTTTAATTTTGTCTTTTGAAAACAGTGAACTTTTTTTCTTGCATGACTTGTGTGTGTCTCTTTCCAGAAATATGATTGTTTCTTGTATCAAATGTTTCAATTTTTTCACATGAATAAATGATGATACTTTGTTTTTACATGCTCATTTTCTGTCTTTATTGACAACATTTGTAATTTACATTTGCTGCCACACGGGGGACCCCCAATGAGCAGCGCGGTTACGACGTGGTTATTTTTCCATCCAGTAAAATTACACTTGGTCAACGTCAAGCAAGTTGGCATCCGTGCTGCATTTCAGGTGAAGATGTTGCTCGTGATGGAAAAATATTGACGTTTAACTGCGTATTTTGACATATTTTGCTACTGTGACTGCAACAACTACCACTGCGCAACCGAACAACGTTTTGCAATAGTTCGTTTAGCTGACGGCTAACATTAGCTGCTAACACGCAGCTAGAGTATCTTCCACACAGGACGAAGAGCTGAATGTGACTCCTGTTGCAGAAATTCCGCTGAAAATAAACGAATTATTCTGCAGGTAGGTTTTACAGTTGCCACCCGGTTTGTCTTCACAAATATTAACCTCGACAAGTGCTTTTTATCCTGGTAGAGTTTATTACCAGACGACGTAAGTGACGTCATGACACAAGCTAACGTGGCTAACTGTTACTGTAAAAGTAAATACAGACAGAATGGGTTTTTGGGAGATATTTAGTCGCAGGTTTTCATTTCTTCTCGTTATTTGCATATATTGGTTGTTTTATTTTTGGGAATTCGAAGGATTTAGTTTCGTTTAGTTCGCCAACATGGTTCAGAATATTTGACACAGACAAACTCGCTGTCGTAGCGGTCACAGCATCGTGTAAACGTCGTCGTCACACTTGTTATCGTAACGGTTACACACAAGGGCAGGATCAGGAATGGGGTAATTAGAGGGACAACACAGAAAAAAAGTTTGGAGATAAAGCTAGAGAAGACAGATTGAGATGGTTTGGACATGTTCAGAGGAGGGACAGTGGGTATGTTGGTAGAAGAATGATCCTAGAGATGGAGCTACCAGGTAGGAGACAAAGAGGAGATTGATGAGTGAGGGAGGACATGGAGGTAGTTGGAGTCAGAGTTGAGGATACAGAGGTATTCTAGTTTCCGGATAGTAAATATTTCCCAGGCTGAACAGAACTGCAAAGGCAGAAGAACAGAGCACAGAGTTAAACAAAATAATATTTTTACACAGCAGGAGCCAACTGTGGAGTGTCCTGTTGTCAAGACGGTGTCACAATGTTAAATCCAGCCAATGGTGATCCAGGCCACGTGGTCGTGAACTATGTTGAAGAGTATTTGGACCTGGTGGAATCCCTCCCCTTTGACCTACAGAGGAGTGTGTCCCTCATGAAGGAGATAGACGCAAGATATCAAGGTGAAGAAACTCCCCAGCGAAGAAACCTGATCTTAGAAATATTCACCTAAAGTGACAGTAACCCACATTTTTTCCCGCATGTGTTTTGTTGATAGATGTTCTCAAAGAGCTTGATGAGGCTTATGAACGTTATCGCAGAGAACCCGACTTGCTACAGCGGCGCAAGCTCCAGTTGTCTATTCAAAGAGCTCTGATCCGCAGTCAAGAGTTGGGAGATGAGAAGATCCAGATTGCTGGTCAGATGGTTAGTAAAGACCAGATGTCTCCTCTGGCATCGATCATTGCAATAAATAGAAATTTTGTTCCTGAATAAAAAATTCCAAATCAACAAACATACTTTGTTTTTAGGTGGAGTTGGTGGAGAACCGCACACGACAAATCGACTGGCATTCCGAACTTCTTGTTTCCTCTCAAGAAGTCCCAGAAAGCCACGTCCCTGCCACAACATCCATGACGCCCACTTCTGCATCCATCATGTCGACATCATCAGCCGCCGTTGCTACCGGCAAACCTGGCCACCATGACAAGAAGCGAGATGAGGTCACTCTGAGCTCAGGTGGAGCAGACAAGGCCGGAGGAAAACGCTCAAGGCGGCAGAAAAATGGAGACAATCGGGAAAGCTACAGTGGCATGGATCACGTGGAGGACGTGGGGGTCGGGGCATCACGGGAGAAACGTGCAAAAACGTCTTCCAAGAAGAAGAAGAGGTCTAAGGGGAAGTCGGAGAGAGAAGTATCGCCTCCAGATTTGCCCATTGATCCAGACGAGCCCACATACTGCCTGTGCGAGCAGGTGTCGTACGGTGAGATGATCGGCTGCGATAATGACGAATGTCCCATCGAGTGGTTCCATTTCTCTTGCGTCAGTCTTCATCATAAGCCCAAGGGAAAGTGGTACTGCCCCAAGTGTCGAGGGGAGAATGAGAAGACCATGGACAAGGCCTTAGAAAGGGCCAAAAAGGAGCGAGCGTACAACAGGTAGCTTGTTCCCTCTGGTCTGACGAACACTACTGTGTTAATACTTAGGTTTTCATTGTTGCAACAGTGAAGGGAAACATCCAGACCTGCAGCCCTTCACTGATACAGCAATGGAAGGATTATAGTTCTGTACATAAGTTATTTTTGTATCTGCTACATAGGCAGAAAAAAATACTAAGAAACAGTACAGCCTGCATGTTTGTAACCTGTTCCTTTCATCCTCCTTTGCATTATTACAATACTCCTGGCAAAAGTGACAAAACAATAAAAATCGACATCATCCTACAACAAAGTTGCACGCAATGTTCTTTCTAGAAAATAGAATATTTTTTTTCACTTTTTTTGCTGTTTTGACCAAAAAAAACGTTTGTTTGTTTTGAACTCTATGTACTGAGTAAATACCACTGCTTAAGGATGAAAATGTCTTTTTATTTACAAGTGCTGAAAAAATGACATGGGTGACAAGCAGTGCAAAATCTGTACATAAATTTTGAGTTGCAGGTTTCCTATATACACAAGTACTGGAAAGAAACGCAGATACACTCTTAACTGTCATGCACGTAACAAGAGTTCACAACACAGCAAACCTCTTTTTTTTTTTTGTTTAAGGTGGTGTAAATCTCTGATTTTGCTGAAGTACTTAACACTCAGACAGATCATTCCCCCTAGAAAAAGGCAGAGTGGTTGCACTGAAGTCAGGGAGAGGGGGCAGAGTTATCAGAACACTTGGTGTTGGAGGGTTAACAAGAGAAGACAATCCTGGTCCAAGTGATATGATTCCCTGTTGATGAGTTATTACAGCATGTTAGAAAACACTACGATTTCGGGTGACGACTCACAAGTCCATAGTTGATAAAACATCAAAGTGAGATTCAGCACATTTCCCCTGACTGGACATAGAGAACAGAAAAGGAAAAAAAAAAAACAAGCAATCCTTCCTGGTGAGTAAGAAAAGAAAAAATATATGAAGAGAAATTGAAGGTAAAGTGCATAAAAGCTTAAAAAAAAAAATCGATTGAGAGGGTTTAGGGCCCAAAAGTAGGAGGTTGTCCACTAAAACTTGCAGCACACACACAGCTTCACGATGTAGAACTGGACTTTGAGGACCGTCAGGTCAACTGTCTCTCCAGCTTTGTTCTACGATGGCGGACACGCGCTTCTCGTACTCTCGCTTGTTCTCCTGGTACAGCTGAGCGGCCTGGCTGTTGGCTGGACTGTTGGGGTTTGGTTCATCGAGCAGAGACTGAGGAGAAAGTTCGAGAAGGTAAGAAGGATTGAGCAGTGAAGGGGTGAATATTCAGTTCACAACTAGGAAAAAAATATAAAAATAACCCTCTAACCTTTGAAAGGGCTATAGCAGACATGGGCAAACTAAGGCCCAGGGGCCAAATGCGGCCCGTCAACCATGTCCAAATGAAAAAAAATGTACTGATATTATCATCATACTTATACTGCCTTTTTCCCTGCAATAATGTGTCTCCCCAGTAGATGGCATCAAAGGGTATTAGAAATCTAGGATTTGAGGTTTTATACACAACTTTTAAACGCCATTCGTCTCAGCTCAAATGAACCATCCAGCTTTCTGCTCTGGACTCATGTGTATGTCCATTTTAGGACCAATTGTGGCACGGGAGTCAAAACGTTTTCCCATGCCTGGTCCATAGCAACGACCAATCAAATAGCTATTATGATTGAATGGCTTAGGATTCAAGCTAAGATAACATTTATAATTCACTATCCAGGATATGGATTAAATTATTTGCATCATTTTGACAAATCTACAAAGACGTATCTTACAAGGGCAAAAAGACATTAAAAGATTTATCATTGCTAAAATTCATTTAATTTATTAAGGCAAATATACGACTTTGGTCCTGGATAAATAACATGTATGATGTGCTTAAAGCTATACATGTTATTTTTGTCTTTGCAAATCCAAACCGATAAATATCTCATACCTGGATGGATGTTAGAATAGAGGAGACATCGTATGTGGGACTCCAACGATTCTGTAGGATGTCCAAACATATACTTCCATCTGCATAAACTAAGAGGAGAAAGAAACATCAAGGAGGATGTCAAAAACAGTATGGCCAACCAGTATATTTGTGCAAGTGACCAAAAAAAAGTCCTACCATTTGGATGAAACATCTTTGACACAAATCGTACTGTGGGGGGTTTGTTGGGGTATTCTTCTGTGAACTCTACAGTCAGTTTGAATGTACCTGAGGAAAACACAACAAGAAGAAAAGACTTTATACGTCATGTCCAGTCCATAATGAGGTCCAGAGGTTTGTTCTCCTACGTGCTTTCACTATGCAAATATAAAGGGCGCCATTCAGACAAGGTGTATTTAAGTGAGTACAACCAGATTGAACTAAACTGTATATAAACACACAGGAAACCTCACTTCTTGTATGTGACAATGCAATAGACGGAGGAGCTGATACAGATGTTTATTTGTACAGACAAGTTTGAGACCCCTGGTCTGGACGGTCTGCAGCCCGTGTCACAAAAAGAGTCAAGATTCACTTCATGTTTTCTCAGATTACAGATTACTGCAGCTGACCTTCATTAGGACAGAAAACAGAAAGAACCTTTAAGGATTGATGCCACCAGTTTTGGTCAAGAATCATAGGAATACTTGAGTTTTAGATAGATTACTTTCAACAAAAGCTCAGAACTACAACTTTTAACAAGGTTATTGTGTCATTTATTTTGTTTTTACGTAGGTTTAAGTTTTGCCTTTCTGAAACTGAAGATTGTAGATCTGTGTATCTTCCATTTTTACTTAGTACTGTACTGAACTATTTTGGTGAACGTGTACTTCAAGTTCATGGTGGAGCTTGTTATGCATGCCTTCCTGATTAGTCACAGCACTTTCCCCTCAACATTTTTACAAAAACACCACATCAAACAAAACTAAAGTTTTCTTTCCTTGTTTTAAGGCATAATTATTTGTGAAGTGTCTTGAGACAACGGTTGTTATGATTTGGCATCTTAAAAAAATAAAAGTTGTGTTAAGTTTCCATGACCCGAAATGTCAAAAAGCATTACCACATTTTTTTGGGGAACTTTTGTGGCTATTTGGTCATTACAAGACCTATGGATTTAGCCCACTGCCAATAATACAGAACACCAGTTAATGCCCATAGTGTTGAGCTCATTGATTGGTAATGTTTTTTCACTTGACAGTTGGGTCCACAGTGGGTGGTTAGCACCTCTGCCTAACCACCCACTATGGAGAGAGTCCTGCGTTTGATTCCAAGAGTCAAATCAAATACCTGTTCCATGATGAAATGGTTAAAGGACACCTCATCATACCTTTTAATGTCAAAAACTAATGACAAAACAATCAGTTATGTATGTATGAATATTATAAGCATTCTAGTTCTGTAAAAAATTTTAAAAAAAATTGCAAAAATGCAGTTTGAAAGGCGTAATAAAGTTAAAAAAAAGTTTTTAAAATTATAATAAAAAAGGAAATGCGTAGTGACATGGAAATGAAATTTCAGAATTATTAGGAGTTTGAAGTTTTATTTTTGGAAAATAACATGACTTATGACAATAAGAGCTTTAACGTTTACGGTTAACGTTTGAAAACACACAACTTACTCATATTTGTGCTGTTAGATAATAAAATATTGCACTTAACAATATAAACAACTGGGCACAAAAAATCCTTGTAAGATGGCATTTATAGTTGGTAGCAGCAACGAATCAAAGTACTTTACTCACCATCTTCAAAGGGAGTTCCTTCAGGGCTGTGGAGAAGGGAACATTTTTTAAATGAATTTGTTAAATTTACCTTTAAAACAAATGAACGTTTTCTTACATCAGCATCAGTAACTTACCCAAATATAACTGCGTTCCACACCATTATGTTGTTTTCTGATGGAGCACCGCTGACACCAGCAGGAGGATCTTCTTGTAGCCTAGCAAACACACAAAAATAAAATAGTCACTCATATATTCTGCCATACATCTGGGTCCAACACATCCCATAAATCACAGGTGTCAAACTCAGTGTCCCAGTCGGCCAAAATTAAAAACTGCCATCAAGTCACGAGCCAAACTCAATATTTATTGAAAAGTTGACTTTGAATAAACGCGTTTTCCCTGCTCTCCAGATATTAAATGTTGATTTTCATATCAAAACATTGAACTTGGAACAGCTAAAGCTTAACACTACCAACACACATCAGTAGTTGGTTTATTCAGTCTCTTCATTTGTTGTCTTTCAAGATTTCCTTTTAATTTATTAATTTCTTTTTTACAGTCCCTCAACAAAAAACATGTTGTATGTGCTATAACAAAAAGCATACTTTGCTAATACTACAAATTCTGCCAGTATATAAGGGCTACATATGGGTGTGACACATTTGAGGTGATCTCGCGGGCCAAATTTGGCCCCTGAGCCTGAGATTGACATCTGTACCATAAATGAATGGGCACTGACTTACTAAGTATGTTGATTAATTACCCCTTCTAATAAGATTGTTCGGACTTCACCTAGATTTTATCTTTACAACTTAAAGGGGAATGATAAATTCAGGGCAATGATCAGAGTCGGTCAAGACGTGTGACATTTAGGTCTTAGTTTAAGGCAGTAGCTCTAATGTGATTGACCATCTGCTGTGACTACATCCTGTAAGCATGGCCGTGGAAGTACAGTACAGTATGTGTACTATATATACAAATATTTACATGCGTTGAAAGACTCAGAGGTGTCCTTCTGGATAACCCTACACAGTTAGTTCAGAATTAAGAATGGGTTAGTTAGCTTAGATAAAGTCAGTCTGACCAGAAACAGAATCTGACTAGAAAAAGGGCCATCAATACCATATGCCTTCAAAATAAGGCTTTTTAAAATATATTCTCTCTTATTTAACTTATGGTCAGTGTGTTTTTCTTCCACACTGACCAAAATACATCAATTTCATTTAAAAATTTATTTTTACTAAGACATCAACGTGCAATAACATAACTTTTTTTAAGTACTTTGGCAAAGGTTCAACAGAAACACTGTTGAGTAGGAAATGCCCCTGTCAAAAGTGCTATACAACAAGACTGGTGTTATAGGTTTATGAGCCAGCACTGGGACCATGGCTGACAGTGTTTAACAAATACTACGTCATAAAGAAATGTATTCCGCATCACTTCAAATACTTTTCAAGACTCAGTTCTTCAACGTCGAAGTACTAACCCTGTGGCAAAATCTAAAGCAGGTTAAGTTGAAAACAAGTTGCAACACGTGACAGTGACAGGATTTTTGTGATGTTTTTAACTGCAACAAACAGCTTTAAATGTCTGTTCAATATCTGTTTAAAGAACAAATATATTATTATTTCAACCACCTCAGATTTAATATTTTTAAGATACTGGCAGATTCCTTTTGAGTTACTCACGTATTTCCCCTCCTGTATGACATTGCTCAACAGAACATAAAAAGCACAATTTCAGACATGCAGGGTAACACATCATCACTTGAACACTACAAGTGAACGAAAGTATGACTTTAACATGGTGAAGTATGAACTTTGTGTCATTTATGAAATTATTACAACTGTATATTTTCCTGAAACTGGTATTATGTAGAAGAATAGATTGATGTTTTCTTCGGTATAACTAAACATACGTTCTATTGGCATTGGTTAATATTGGCACGAGAAATACACAACATTACATGAAAAATATATAAAACGGAAAGGAATTTGGCAAGGATGTTTTAAGTCCAAACTTCACTGGAAGATACAAAGTTAACTCTACTGGATTGAAATGTTATTTTCAATGTAAACTTTCTTTCTCTCTTTATTAACGTGGCCGTTGTCTGGGTAAAACACTGATATCTGTGTTTAACTCAATACATTTGTTATTATTTTATTTTTACCAATACCAGATACAGTCACGCTGAATTAGATTTGATTACTTTATAACTGATCAGGCCGCATGAGGTCACAAATAGCTACACTTGATTAAAAGGTGACGTTGACAGAAACACGGTTTACATAAGGCCGTGTCCAAACACTTGCCCTGGTTTATTTTGTCTTCCCTTCGTTTTAACACTTCACGTACACTAGTATCGGCTTGTTAGCATTGTTAGCTCGGAGCTTCGAGCCAAGCGAGAGTTAGTACTAAAAAGTTAATATTAATCACCATAGAAACCAATAATAAAAAAACGATTGTGTCTTTGACGTTAGGAAGGCGGGGTGTAGTTTAAAGTATCGAAATATATTAATGAATGGCGTTTTAACTAACCTTAACCCGAGCTAAGTTAGCAGCGTCTGACTAATCATAGTTAGCCAACATTTTCGGCGTTATTTTTTGCCATAGACTCACCGTTTAAAATCTCTCATAAGTCTCCTTCTGGCCGGGGTTGACATATTAACTAATAAGAAAACGTCGCGACGGAAGGTGATACACTATTATTAGTTTACGTTTATAAACAACTTGTGTTGTATTTTAAGAGTTTCTAGAAACCTCCACGGTAGCTCCACCGTCTCCCAGGATAATCCAGACACTCTGGTTAGCCCAGCTAGGTTTACTGGACGATACCATAACGTAGAAAAAGCAGGGGTGTTTACAGGTCATCGCAACTAAAATACGTATTTAAAATACATTTATAATATCATTTTTCGCAAAATATATACATTTATTTAATATTTTATTATTTTTATAGAAATTACTAGTGAATGTTTTAGTTTGAATCTGAAAATGGGATATATTTATTTTACTTCTTTTAGCCGCTCTGTTGGAGGCGTCGATAGCCACTGGGCGTGGTCGGTGTAACGTGGTGTTTGTGCAGCAGAAGTAGTGTTGAAGGTCGCTCCCGGTGACAGGTGACTCCAGGAATCATCGTACACAAGCTGTCGTAGCTGTAGCTCTACACGTGAGGTCGTGGTGTAGGAACCATGTTAACCGCTTGTTAGCAGTGGCTGAAGAAAAGAAAAGCTCAACTCCTGGGAAATAATATAGTTAAAACTCAGTAAAACTTTGTTTGTCAAAAAAAATCACAGGCCAGTCGAAGGCTAACCATAAATCATTATGTAACACATCCTCATACTTCACTGTATTTTTTTTCCTTAATGGCCTTTTGTCTCTGTACTGTTTCCACTTCTATTTTAATAACAAAGTGATGAAATAATGAAATTACACACCTGGTTCTTTTATGTTTATAGTGATACTAATGAGGTTGATTATTTAATTGGTAACAGTCCACAGTGTACTGCACTGCTGTACTGGAAAAATGACCATAACATCTTATTTTTTAATTATATTAATAACGTTCTGCTTCTTGTTTTTACTTTACATTGTTAAACCATATAATTCCCACTCTGAGATATGGTACGTCAAAGAAAACTCCTTGTCGTGATCCAAACCACTGCACACAATTGAATGTGACCTCTGCATTTAACCCATCACCAAAGTGTTCGGTGGGCAGTCTTGGGTGTCCAGGGAGCAGTGTGTGGGGACTCATACCTTAAACCCTCCTCAAGCCCTGTTCCTTAGCCACTAAGCCACCCCTGCCCCATCCTCTGGAAATACTTTTACAATGATTTGGAGGTGCAAAAAGTATCCGTTGTTTTTTTTCTTTACACATGATTCACTAGTTGATGTAATTATTAATGCCAAGATTTCATCATTAAATCAATTACCCATGTACTCTCATTGATGTACTACTACAGCTAAGTTTCATAATGCAGGAGATTTATGACCAAATAGTATCTGTCACACAAAGCAAAACATTTTGTACAAGTAACTTTTTATAAGCAAACACAAACCTTAAGATCCATTGTACAAAAACATGCCTTCACTTTACAGTAGCAAAAAAAATCAATAATTACTGTATATCAACAAGTTATAATAAATGACCAATGTAAACCATTCACTGGCATTTAAGGCAAACATCTGATCACTCAGTCTTATAAGTAATACTTCAAGCAGAATCAGACACATAGCTCTACAATCCATGGTGAAGAAGCACGGTGCTGTGTAGAACCAGGTCATAGAGTTGAGCTGCCTTCACACACTTCTGATGCTCCATCTGGCTGACTGCAGTGCTGATGAGCTCAGGAGAGTCAGTGACGCAGAGTTGATCAGAAGGGAACTCAGACTGTGGGTCCCTCTGTTCATTTAAGCCATGGCCGTTGCAGTGTTTACCGCTGGTCACTGAAAATGAGACACAGAATGAGCGTGAATAATTAAAATAAACCCATTTCAGTGTCTTAAAATACAATAACAGCTAAAAGGATATAAACAGTGTTTTTATTACTGCATTGTCACTAAAAATGGTTAATTGTAAAAGAAAAAAAAATGGGGGTTTATATTTTATGCATATACTGAAAAAGTCATTTAAATAGGTCAGATCTTAATCTGTGTGTCGAAAGAGTAGATGCAACCTCATGACACGGTGACCTAGTTCTTCACCCACAGGGATATTTAAGTTCCTGCCGTGTCAGAAAAATTGTGGTTGTGGAGCTTTGACT
This sequence comes from Paraplagusia blochii, assembly GCA_016785265.1. NCBI lineage: Eukaryota > Metazoa > Chordata > Actinopteri > Pleuronectiformes > Cynoglossidae > Paraplagusia > Paraplagusia blochii. The sequence continues at coordinate 12,806 of JAFBJS010008616.1, forward strand.
GAAAAAAAAGAACTTAAATGTTGTAATTTCAAAGAGATAAGATTAAGGCTTTTATGAGGTTACATTTCTCACGGTCCTTAACCTCAAATTGTGTTGCATCAGAAAGGGCATTGGACATAACATACGGCCAATTATTGCCACATCAGATGTCCTCTGATGGAGGTGCAAAAGTGATAACTTTGCAAATGTAAAATACAATAATTATGTCTGCAACATATTTGGAAGCAAATAAGAAAAAACAAAGTGAAACCAATGTTGGCTTTACAAAATATATCAACTTTTAATGACTTCACACAACCTAGTACAAAGCTTAATTTGCCCACAGAATTTTCCAAACTCATTTGTATACTCAGCATGGCATGAAAAACAGACACCATACTCAACATAGAACAATAATACAAAAAACATGTCCCTTGTCACTTTGTTATAAAAAAATGAAATTATGTACATTAAGTAAATGCAACCCAAGAAGTAAGGCTTTATTATGTTTGTAAATACATGCATTTCTTCTTGAGCAGAACAAGTTATTAGCAAATACTGATTGTAAATGCCCCCAAAAATTTCAAAACCCTTATTTGTTACATTAAGACGTGCGAGCTCAGCTAGTTCCCAACAAAAATGCTCACACAACGTCCAACATTCATTACACAGTCGAATCAATAGAACATACAGCAAAAACAAATACAGGAACTGCTGTAAAGTAACTCAGGCATATGACAGAAAAAAAAAAATATCTTCATCCAGAAGAATAATCACTCAAGGGATATCATGAGAACGCCAATAACTTTGTTACATGTAGGATTATGTAGAATAGTGCAAAACTAAACGATTAAGTTCTAGACCAATAAAGCAATAAAGATAATACAGTTAAACTGTAGAACTGCACACATACTAAATATAACTATAAAGCAACATTTTTAGATCAGCTCTGTATTATCACCAAAAAAAGTAGAAAATACATCCCTCCAATCAACGCAACTAACCAACAAAAACATATAAAAAAAGGTTTTACATTTTGTCTTTGTAAGGGAAGCAATAGCCAAGAAAATGCAAAAAAAACAGGATCATTACAATGTGTGTTCTCACACACTCACGCCCTCTACAGGTAGGCATAGGAGTTGGTGCATCGACATGGAGTCTGCATTGATGCCACAGTGATGACCTCCAACTCTTTGGCTACAGGATTTCTGTCCTCACACTGATCCATTGGCCCCGGCCCATCAGGCGCAAACCCATTCAGCCCAAAATCAAATGTTCCCGGCCCACCTGTGGTTACAGTCGCTGTCAACTCCATGTTCATGCATTCCACCTCTGCAGCACCACCTAGTGGTCCATTTCCGTTGAGGAACTCTGGAGGACCATTCAAACCTGAGAGAGAAAAAAAGATACTATAAATGCAAGGAAAAATGCGCCAAAAAGGTCATTCTGAGGTCCCAGTTTCAACAGTGGGATAAAAAAAAAACTTTTTTGAGATGAGGGACTCAATACGGTGCAAAAAAACAAAACAAAAAACAAATACTACCCAGATATTGAACCGTTTTAATTTCACTTTGGGAAAACAAGATAGTTTCTTATGTCAAATGTTTTCTTAGAAACTTTTTCTCATAATTCTTAGGTGTCAATGATCTCAGTAGTGTACTTCAATTACATCATCACACAGATCTGAATACAAAGTAATATATACTTATATAAAAGATTGGGGTAGAGAGAGAAAGAAAGGGAGGGACAAAAAGTTACAGAAAGAAACAGAAGGAGACACACAGAGAACAAGACAGAGAGACGAGAAGAAAGAGGGACCTAAATAGAAGGAAGAGACAAGGCCCACATTGAAAATACTTGTATATTTGGTCCAAGACGTCATATGGAATGTTTAATAAAGTTGGTATAACTAGTACGGTGCGCTGGTGAAGCTGATTTGTCTCAGTACATACATTTTTTTTTGCGTTGTTGTTGGCCTCTGCAAAACTTACATTACAAAGGAACTGGAAAGACTACAGATGAAGACATGTGTGTGATGTGTGTGTAATTTCAAATGGAATCTATTGTGTGTTTATGATATAAAGCGATGGTCTTTCAACAGTTATTGCTTACGCAAAACTTTAAAGTGGTTTCCATATGAAAAAAAAAATCCATTAGAAATGGAGAGAAGGGAAATTATGCAATAAATATTGTTTTGAACATGACTTTGTCCTAGAAGTTTGAGTTCCCTAAAATAAACGGACGGAAAAAGAAAACTTGAGAAAAAGGAAGTATGAGACAAACAGAATGTCAGATGAATTTGTCCAATCATCTCTGGGACTCACCATTTGGCCTGGCTTTCTTCACTGGGTTTGCTTCCATGCCATCGAATGACCTCTTTCTATTGGGCACACCATTGGAGAAGCTGCGTTGGATGAGTGCGGGTTGGGTGTGACCCACACTCTGGATCGTACCATTCAGAAAAGGCCCGTTGCGGAACTGAGCCATGTTTTGTTGGAAGTTCTGGGCATTGGAGAGAACCTCAGCACACTCCTGGAATCCCTGGGCGTGGGCCAGGTCGGCAGCAGTCAGCCCACTGGCATTCCTCATACTGCACAATGAAAAAAGAGGGTGTTAGTAACAGACAATGTGTGTTTGATCACAACATAAAAATAACACCAAATAATAATTACAATAAGACATATTCAGACATACACACAAACACACACATACACTCAGACAGACAGACATGTAAACACATTCATGAATTGTTCCCTCTGGTTCTCTCCTTGTCATCATCTTGACAGATGACAACTGATCCATATTGGATCCAAATGAGATCTGGACTTCCTAACTTTTCTAAATATACTGGGGCCAAATATCAACTGCTGCAACAGGACATGATCAAGACATCTGTAGATGAGCATCCATACCTGAAGTACTCTATCAAAGTAAAGTGTCAAGTATTGCATGATCCAACAAAGTTCTCTGTGTGTGGATGTAACATCGTCTCACAATTCCATGGCTGGTAGATATTCAAGATTCTTTGAAAATCCAGAAGGAGAGCAACCAGTGGACAATGTGTACCAAGAAATCTTGTACACAGATGACTTAAAGACTGAAGTCTTCAAGAAAGAACATTTAAGGCAAGATTCAGAGACAAAGAAGTGTGGACTCTTCTGTATCTTGTTTCGACAAAGAAGGCCTGAACTCCAGATGTATCCTTGAGACATGAAGGAAACTTTTTGGTATGTTGTTATTCCAAGCAACAAGAATAAGGGAAGGAACAAGAAGGTTGTGCAGCTTCTCAAGATTGCTCCTTCCCCCCAACTATCTCTGATCAGAGTCAGTTGCGTTGATCATCTCCAGTTGCAGCAGGAATATTTTTTTTTTTCCTAGTAGAGCAATGAAAGAGCAAACTGTGCCGTTGCATCTTTAATGATTGCACTAGTACATGGTAGTACAGTCGGGACGGAATTTGGGTTCCACAAAAAAAATAAGTAATAAGTAATAAATAAGATTCATTATAACCCCCTGCTGTGGCAATTTAATTCAAATATATATGTTTATTCTGCTGCCTAGTTATCAATTTAAGTTAATGAGGTTGAGTGGAGCAACAAATGGCTAATTGTGTTGATGAGGTTGTCACTAAAACAACAGAGAGTTTGTATTAGACTTCATCACAGCGGAAAATGAGTTCTTTAAACCAACAGTCAGGTCTTTGTCCACTAACAAGAACTGCTGGTACCAATCCAAGTTGGTGTTTCTAGTTACATAAGAAAAAATGCTCCATCAGCTCAAGGTTTACTTCTAAAAAGTATAAAAAATTCTAGTAAATACTTCAGTATCTAAGCTAATCTTTTATTTTTTACTTTTAGCAATTGTTTTTTATTAACTGTAAATCCATGTACAGTGGCAGCAATGTTTGACAGGCTTCAGTTTGGTCGCTCAACTGTGCTCTTGTCTCTTAGATGATGTGCAAAAGGAAAAACTTTTAATTTTAGTATACATGAAAATGCATTTTTCAAAAAAAAAAAAAAAACAAAAACCAAAATTATATATATATATGTATATAATTGTAACAAAACACACAATTACTTGTTGTACATTATCCGTCCCCTTCAGAATTAACGCTTCCAAGGTTTTATCTTCAAAAGATTGAATTTTAGACTTGTAAATGTTTGATGTGTAGACAGACCAGTCTCACGTTTAGGGATAATTACATATAAAAATGTTGTAAACTTTAAATAAAGCCCCTCTCTTTTAACTCCAAAAATAGCCCTATTATACAATCTAACAATAAAAAAAAAGAAAATACAATGTAGTTTATTAATCTTAGACATAAAAGTCAGGCAAATGTTCTTGTTTTCTCTTTTTCCATCTTAAAATCCCATACATACAGATTTACAAGCTGCCATGTGGTTTAAGCACATGTTAATGCTGTGCACATATCCAACTGCCCATACATATATAATAGACCATACAACTTATGTATGGTTCATTCCATTATGATTGAGTTTATGGATTGTAAATATTTCTTGGATTTTTATTTTAAATTAGAAAAAAAAAGCTGTAATACTTTGCTTTGAGTACGTTACCATAGCAACACAAAGCTCATATCAAATCTTCATGTGAAAAATCTAATTTTCACCTGACTATTAATGTAAGAGAAATCTTTACTCCAACATGTTGTCTTATTCTTGGATGGTAATATATTTTTCTAGCTGGTTACACAAAACAAAATGGTCAAAAAAAGCATTTTAAAGGCTTCATTTATTCCTCAGGTGAGACCCGCCATCTACAGATTACCAAAAATAATTTAGTAATTAATTTACACTTGGATTGAGAAGTGAAATGTAGAAAAGGAAGCGTTAATTCTTGTTAATGCCTGGTATGCTTTGCTTGTTGAGTCCTAAGCACACATTATGCATCTTCTCTATCATCTCCCAGAGGCAGCCTACAGTCATGCTACATGTTGATGAGACTCTCGTGATTAAACCTGTCCATAAAATGGCTCCTATGATTAGTTCACATTAATAATTTAAAAAATTAATGATATAACAAAAACAAAATAAAAAAGAGACTAGATACAGGAACAATCATCGATAAAAAGCAAAGCATGCAGGTCTAAAACTTTTTTTTTTTGATTCATTATAAAAACCTAGCATTAAAACCAATCACCGCAAGAAATACCTCAACAGTTTGCCAGTGTGTAGATAGGAAGCGATAGTGAGAACACTCAATGCCACAACAGTGCGGCTATCCCAGGGAACGGGGCAGACTCAGCAGTGTCTATTCTCCCCCTTTCTAGGATTACTTGAAAAAACCAAGTCATTTCCAATTCAATGGCTGCAAAACATTAAGACGTATGGTTCTTGTTTCTGTTAACAGTATGAAAAAGACTTTTTCTGTCACTTATTGTCACTTTTGAGAAGGAAAAGGTGACAAAAGATTATGAGTCAAAACAGACTAGGATATTGTATAGGGTTAATACTGTGACATACAAAAGAAAACATTTCTGTGCTACAAAGTCAAAAATACCTGGTACAGTGAAAATGGCATTGCAACAGGATGAGTGTTAGCAGTTAACAGAGATAGAGTATCAGAACATGATGCTGTATAAATGTGACCCAGCTGCTGAGCTTAACCTCTGTCTCTCCACTGTGATCCTCACTGACAGCTCATAAATGCTACCCTTCCTCCTGGTAACTCTCTGATGCTCAAACTAAACCCCGAGACTCGTGACAAAAATAACCTCGACACTGAAGTTCCTGACATTTTAGCCAATAACCAGACAGCAGTGCACGTAAGGTTTTCCTCTGTATGAGTGTTGAATGGTATGCGGTATGTTATTTTGTTACATTCATGGAATTAGATTAGAAGTAGAAAATATCATTATAAAATGTAGCATAATTTTTTATGTTATATATATTTATTCATTATTTGTGTATTAAATCTCTATAGTGCATTTGCTTTAGGGTAAACTTGAATACTTCTTAGGGTTGTGTTGACCTGCTGTATTTGTTATTGTTTTAAATAATCCAAATACAGTTTTCAACATCTTTCATTTCCTCTTCAATCTCTAGTTTACTCTAACAATACGTCAATACTGGTGGTTTTTCCGCATACTAGATCATTACTTTTACACCAGGGTATTTTGTTTAAAATGTATTTTATCAATTATGGTGTTTCTATTATTCACCTAGAAGCCTGATCCACTCACTTTAATATGTTTTTCAGAACACTGAACAATTGCACACAACTGAAACTGCAGTGAGAAGTTAATCAGAAATTGTAGAGGGAAAAAAAAAATCCAGCTTTTTAACCCACTTAAAAAGTTAGTACAGTGATTTCTCTTTTTGGCAGTGGTGGCTTAGTGAAACCCTTTCGATCCCAATGAGCGGGAGGGTTTAGGGTCCGAAGCCAAGTGACAACGTCACGACGACAAGTAGTTTACTTTTCCAACTGTATATATTATATATATATATTAAATATACTGTATATATGACTGATCAACGGCTTCCTAGTACTGCAGTACCGTAATACACCGCGAGGGGGCACGTGTTCCATCTTTGCCTTATGTATTTTAAATTATTATTTCAAAATTAGGTTTAAAGTGACAAATTTGAATATTTTATTTTTTAATGATTTTAATTATTTTTAATTCATTTTTTTATTTAGAGAAATACATTTAATGGCCAGATTGCAACTTAATTTTTGTCACGAGTCTCAATTCCACTTGTGCCTCAGTTTTCCTCTACCTTTCTCACTCATGACTAAGACAATAGGAGCTACAAAATAAAAGACTGAGTACAACATCTGTCATCTGCAGGGGGAAAACATCACATTATATACATTTGAAATCAGCTGATAACCAAATGCACACTGGAGGAAAGTAAAAAGTGACCCATTTAACAACACAAAGAAGTGTTTGATTTAAAACAACCAAAGTTCTACTTTGCAAAGGTAAATTTACTGTAGTGTCAAGGTTTGTTATATATGTGAGATTTGCTCTCCATTCTTAACTTTAAAATAAAACAAGAACATTTTTGTTAGAGCAAACTGTACGTAGTTTTTTGCTTTTAACCAGAGTTCAGAAATCTTCTTAACAATAAGTACTTCATAGATTTCAATCATTTCTAAAGATATTTTTTTAAAGACAAAGATTATTAATGACTGAAGCATTAATCAGGGACTTATTATAGCTCTTTACAAAAACTGCATTGACATTAATCTAAATTCTGGTTGGTTAATACTTACTGACAACTTGTTATAGTTACTGTGTTATAAACAGGTTCTTATGCATTCCAAGCTGCTTGGCAGTTGCTTTGGTTGTTCAAGTTTTGTTCTTTTAAATTTTAATGAGGATTCATTAAGATTGTTGCATCAAATAAAACTATAAATAAAACTTAGGACAGGGATCCACCAACCTTTGAAATAAATATATCTTACAGTGAAGATGTTATTGCAAGTTAGTCAAATTATAATTTTTAATATTATTTTACTCTGCATAAGGAAATCCAAATTCAGAAATGTAGAGTTTGAGTTAATCTACATGAGAAACGACCAAGTCAACTTGTTCTCTTGACCTTCCAGTTGGCCTTAATGTTGAAGAGATGCTGACTGACAATTCAAAAATGGAAAGACTGAGCTGTCACTCACTGCTCACACGTTGTGACAAGATCATATATCATAAGAAAATACAATAACTGATGTCTTTGGAGCAATAGAGGGAAATAAAAGTTACCAAGACAAGTGACAAGAAGTACAGTTGAATGTAGGATCAAGAAATCCATGGAACATGGATAGAAATCGAAAACAAAATGAGCTGAAATAAAAAAGGAGACTAAAGTGAGTCTGGAGATCATTTCAAAGACATCAAGACACCGGAAACAATGGAGCCAAGTGGACGATTGAAGTATTTAAAGAGAGAGAGTTATGGAAGAAATCAAGAAAACTCCCTCTTTCAAGTCAAACTGAGGTCTTCTGAAATGACGGATAAACAAACAGAACCGAAGACATGTTCTGCTTCATGACGAAGAAAGGAAAAGAAATCGCCTCTGGCAGTAGGGATGTCTGTCCATGAAGAAAGAAAGTGACAAAGAAAGTTGTCTGAGTGTAGAAGCGTCAAGACAAAAGTCAGCAGTGAAATTTGTCTTATTTTTTTTTATTCTCCATGATCACAACCTGGACCCTCTCTCAAAGTCAAAGCAAATGTTGAGGAACTTTCTTGCCAAAAACACAAATTATAGCCAGAAGGCTATGGATTGAACTGGAGCAGGTTGAAGGTCCTGCCCAGAGCTATTCATCACAGCAGAATGCAGAGTAAAATAATCTTAGCCTCAAGGGTTAAAAAAATCATTTGTCAAAATAAATTCTACCAGGCGCTGATTATATTTTTATCGACTCTATTATATGTGTTTTGACTGGCGTTATTTGCAGTAATGACTGCAAAGACAGACATTACGCTGTAAATAGTACATAAAATGTGTTACTATGCCATAACACTGCAGGCGCAGTATCTAAATATAGCAAACAGGATCAGTGGGTTGAGCTTTTTTCTTTTTTTTTTTTTACATGCCTCAGTTGCACTAATGACAAATGTTCAGTTCCACATCCAAGTAAAGTGGGTTTACGCGACAAAGGTGTGGCTGAGAATAACCAACAAGGCATAAAATGTTATATGCAAATACAACAGTAACAAAGTACTAAGGTGTAAAGATTGGATGACCCAGGTTAGGTTAAAATGCATTAGGGCTTTGCATTATACTATTTCATTTAATGCAACAATAAAATATATACTTCCTCCAGCAGCAGTGTGCATTTGGTTATCAGGTCAGTCTGTGTATTTAAGACAATAAACAAAACAAATGTTAAACAAATGAAAAAAACACACTCTAGATTTAACAAGGATCATGCAATATGGCCTAGTTGACTTACAACAGTTTATCAACCTTTCCATCAAGTTGTCCTCATGTCTCAGTAATAACAGTGTAACAGTATCAAAGGTGAACATTAACTTTCATGATAATCTACTTCCTCACTTGTTTGTAGTGACTGACAGTCAATAAATGGTTGTTATCAATCGTTCCTTATGAAGTTGGAGAATCTTGAGTCAGTAAATGATTACGCACGGAGGACAACTTGATGGTAATTGTTGCAATGTAAAAAGAACAACTTCAAAGGATTAATAACCAAACGTGTCACATTTTCTACAGAGCACCATCAAAAGGCTTTTCACGTAGCAAAACTGGAATTTAGAACATGTATTTTGACAAAAACGCACTGAGGAAAAGAAACATGGATAATAACGTACGAGTGTTAATATTCAGTCTTTCTATTAAAAAAAAATTGCAAAATATGGACGACATATCCTATGGTCGAAAGACTGATATTTGTTACAGTTTTCTTTAATAAAATCCTATTATTATAACCAGTGAATAATACAAAGTTGTGTTCAATAATTTACCCAGTGAGACTAATAAAATCTAATATAATCATTTTAATTTTTTTTAATATCATATATATATATTTTCTTTAAAGTGGAGCAGATCTTTATGACGTTGAATGTCGAGGTTAAAAAGTCGTTTTGGCACAGGGTTAATTTGTTACATAAATTCCATACATAAATTAATGACAAAACTAAGAGTATCTCCTAGTTTGTCATAAATCCAATGTTGATGGTGCTCTCTAGAAAAGATGTTACTTTGTTATAGTAAAGAACAAGGGAAAATAAAAACAAAGTAGAGCCAGGAAACCTTCACAGGACTTACTCAGCTTTCGCTCCCTGAATCAAGAGAGCGTTGATGCACTCTAGGCTGCCTGCACGAGCAGCCTTGTGGATGGGCGTCTCACCCACATAGTCCTGAGTGGTAGCAAAAGATTTGGGTTACAAATAAGGGGAGAGCAGAGTGACTGTATCTGTACGCGACAAACAACAGAATGACAACAAGCCCAGGTCAACTGTCATGTCAGTGTCAGCGCAAAAATCAGAGTGAAGCCCAAGACTAGAAGTCTGGGAAACTGGCTATCTTAAATATGCTGCAACCACCAATAGAAGGCAACAATCAAATGGAATTAGGACAGGGGTTTCAAACTTGTGGCCCGTGGGCCCATTTGCGAACCGTGGAACAATAGTTTGCGGCCCCCACTTTGAAGTGAAAGTTGAATTTATATTTTATAGATTCGTTCTCCACATTTTATGTTAATTTCTATAGTTCTCAAAACCCTGATCCACAGTCTCCTTCTGGTTCAGTGTTGTGTTACACAGAATCTATGGGAAACTGATTTTTTTTTTATTTGAACACTAAAAGCTGATGTTGCCCTTCGGTGAAATGATAAGTGTGAGTGGTGGCCCTCAACTTATTTGAACTTGACCCCTGATATAGGATCATACATGTCATCCTAAATTCCGGAACTGTCCTTAAACTGTGTGTCCAACTGAATTCAGTCTTCATTGCCTGGTGACTATCGTTTCAAGTTAACAAACAGAGTCCATAAAAATAACTTAAGGTTGTAACAGCCAAGGGAAAGTCCTGAACTTTTCACAGACTTCAACAACACTGCCACCACCCCCGCCCACTCACATTAACAGTTACATATTACTGAGAGCCCAGAGAGGCAGGAAATAAAAACAGCCATGAGTGTTTCCACAAACTACTCCATATGGGTTGGACTGAAATACGCGCCTCTTTTTCCCATGGAAAAAAAAAACCCAACAAAGTCTGGCATTTTCATAAATCACAGCAACCTAAAGCCTGTTGTTGATATTTTCCATGATGACGAAATCGTGTTATGTCATCGTGACCTACTACTCTGATTTTTATAAGCGGCAGAGTGGGTTATGGAATAAAGCCCCTGCAGAATGAGCCCTGCACAGAAACCCGATGAGGAAGAGTCATCACAGGAAAGGAGAAGTCAGCACTTCACACAATCTGAATGTAGGTCAAGTCGAGGGCTGCGTATCAGCGTCACACAGTGAAGATCATGACCCTCAGTGAGGATGATCCTGCCTGAAGGGATCAGTGAGAACCGTCTGTTTGGACTCTGCAAGTCATTTCATCCAAAGTAGATCAGAACAAATTGGACTAAACCCTGTACTTTGTCCCTCATCCAAGCATCTGCTTCAAGTCCAACATGTTTGAATCAGCATCAGCTTTCTTTCTTTTTTAAATTTTGTTTCCAACTGTTGCCATTTACATTCGTGCACATGTACAAATATAGTATGTGCGTATACATACATATATATGTTGTGTTGATGTGTTTATATGTGAGGGTGTATGTGTATAAATGTAAAGAAAATTGTATCCACATTCTGCACACACAGTTTTCTTTGCATGTTCTCGCTCTTATTTATCTTTATTTTATTTTAAATTGTGTATATTGTTATATATTCATATATTATTTTGTAAATATATATATATATTTTTTTAACCTAGATTTATTTTACTTGTATGGACACTTTGCACAATTGTGAGTTTCATTTCACTTGCATTGCCTGCAATGTCATGTGACAAATAAGGCTTCTTGAAAAGTTAGTAAAATTTTACCTTAAAATGGTTTATATGTCTCATCTATGTTGCAAGATTTACTAAATACTTGCATACAAAAACAGTATTTAGTTAACACAACTAGATTCTATTTCATCTCAATTGTACATCATTTTAACATGTTCACATAAGTAGGCAAAATGTCATCATAAATACATTTTACAAGTGTCTCTCATAAAAAACAAAACAAAAGAGGTGGTTCAGTTCTGTGGTAGATTGTTTACTGGAAAATGTTAAAAATGCAGACAGATGCCATACCTGTCTATTAATCTCTGCCCCAGCTTGCAGTAGCCATAACAAGCACTCAGGGTGGCCCCCAAATGCAGCAATATGAGTGGGAGTCTGAGCAAACCTGGAGGTCACTAGGTTCACACCACAGCCAACCTGGACGAGACGCATCACACACTCCAGCTGTTTGGAGATTAAAACAAAGAACTGTCTGTTAGACTCAAGACAACACCCAGAGTAGGATTTTAATGAATTACAGATAATGGGCAAGTACAGACAAGAAGACGAGCCAGGCCATCAACATGGCAGAGTGAAGCAAAAAGTGATCATATTAATTAATAACATAAAGATATTTTTTTCCCCCCATAAAACATTACTGAGCAAATATGTAAGAGAGTGAACAAAAGCTGGTAAGATAGTTGACTAGTGACTGACTAACCCTAATATCCAGGAGGAAAGGTTTGCCTTATTCCAGGTTTGTCCAAACTGTTCCACAAAGGGCCATCGTGGCTGCAGGTTTTTGCTCCAACCCAGCAGTAGCACACCTGAGTTGGAAATTTTAGTCAACTGATCTGAGTCATTAGACACCTGGTTGGTCAAAACTATGTGAACTTGGTTGGTTGGAACAAAAACCAGCAGCCACACTGGCCCTTTGTGGAACAGTTTGGACATGCCAGACTTCTTATGTATTATAATAGAATTGCATGTACAGATATAATAGTTTTCAACAACCATTCTCAAATTTAAACATTAATTTTGATTAAGCCATATTCTAGTGGTTTTTCGTGGAATATAGATTTAAATAAAGTGGATACAAGAATAAGGTCTGAGGAAATTCAATTGTCGATTAATAAGCGAACAACCTCCATGAATAGTACTTACATTTAGACTACTACTTTCGCCATTTAAATACATTAAAATTAATTAATATTTCTTTTGCTTCGTTGACTATGGTATAGCCAAGTTAGCTTAAGGTAACTTGAGTATTAGTGGCTCAAGATTTGTTTGGTTCCCGAAAAGCGGTAAACATCACACTATTTTATTAGTATGAATTAATAAATATATCAAACGACGTTTATCACAATCACTGTATGAAACTGTATTTCCCTGTATGTTTTATAGTAAAAGCAATACCTTAACATTGCATTAACATTATCTTCTTACACCAGGAAATGGCACTCGGACCGCGCTAACAAAGGAGGAACGCGGTCGATATTTTGAGAAGTTTACCACGTTTAACCGCGGTGTTCATTAACAGAAAACACGGAGCAGAGCCCCGGACTGACCTTTCCGAAGTGTGCCGCCCAGTGTATGGGTGTCCAGCCGTAAAAGGTGTCCTCGACGGCGAGGTCAGTCGGGTTTGCGGTGCACTGGAGAAGCGAACACAAAGCGCCGACATCTCCATCCCTGCATGCCCGGTGCAGAGGGAAGCGGCTGGTGAGGACCTCTTCACTTGAAAACCCAGACTCCACTGCGACCGACATTTTGGAAAAGAAAAAACTAAATGTTTTAAGCTGTGAGGAAGACGAACAGAATTATTCGTGTTATGGCGCAGAATGTAGAGATGGCCCTGCCTGAGAATCAGGGCATGAGCCACTCAGACTAATGGTGCTAGTGTGTCGGTAGACTTTCTGCCTGACAACACAAAAGCCCAAAGACCAGCCCCTTCTTCTCCGAGTGAGACGAACTCCTCCAACATTAACAAACGGCGCACAGCGCCACTGTAGGTTTGGGGGTTTGTAGAAACGGAAAAAAACTAAATATATTTAACGTCTTAGGGGGAAATAACCCACTTTGAAAGGAACAAGGCGCTGTTCTAACGGTTTTTTTTATTTCGATTATTCAAGCAAACGTATTGTAAAAGTATTGTTATTAGTATAGTGGTGACCAAGTCAACACGTAGTTATTATGGGATTAAAGAATTAACTAGTACAAAAGTCCCCATCTTTACTATTATATATTTATTTATATTATTTTTTACAAACTACACTTGTAAACTACAACCCCCAAGAAGGTAGTGCTGTTTATCTGTTCCGGCTTTGTCTGACGTCATGTCCACGCTCAACCAATGAAATAATTTGCAATCGGAACCAAGACTAAATTTTTTTTTTTTCGCACATTTAGGACTTATATACACAAACAACATCTTAGAAACATCCAATACCAGGATTCTTGTCGATATTATTTTTCGACATTATTTCTGAGTCGGAGGCGTTTAAAGCACCCGATGCAATCTATCTCTCGACCACAAGATGGCAGCATACAGTAAGTTAAACAAACGGTGACGCTTCGACAATTGATATAAATTGCTTTTGTGGCGTTTTTTCTTGCAATATCACTGCAGTTCCTCAACAAATGGTTTGTAACCACCAGCCCAACAAAATAAGATATATTTTCTATTAGTTGTCCCGGTAGCTGCTATTCTTGTGGTGAACACCGGAGGGGGATATTGACCGCAGGTCACCTTCACAGGAGGAGCCATTAGAGATGTCCCCACAGACCAATAAGAAAATATCAGCCAATATCAATTCACATTTAATTTCGGCCCTGTAGTGTCAGTCCTTGAGGTTTACCTCCTACACAGACACAAATATACATAGACAAGGTCATTCTGATTGAGTAGACATGTAAAAATAAAACAGCTATTTTTTCAATATATTGCACAGAATCTGTTGTTTCAATGACACAAAAGAGAAGAAATACAAATGCATAAGTAATATTATTTTGCTAATATATACTGTATCTATGCAACGTAAAGATGAGACGGATGTGCATTTGCAGGTAGATCGGAAACCGAAAAGCCACATTATGTGTTAGTGTAATTAAAATATTTAGTGAAATATTTTTTCCTTGCATTTCCCTGAGTGTGTTTGCTCCTCACTGCTGAGCAGTGAGTCTGATAGTGAGTGGCTTTGGACTGAAGAGAATGTTAATGAACCTGGCTGAGGTGCGTCATCCCAGTTCCACTGTGATGTTATCACACTCCACTTCACCAGTAAACTCATCCAGCATGCTGCAGCGGGGGGCACCTCATTACCCAGTTTTACCCAATCAGTTCCGTCACCTCTTGTCTGGATCTGACATCTGGATCGGTGTGTGTCGTTTCCATCACTAATTGGAACCAACAAAGAATGAGAGAATTCTCAAATGGCTCTGAGCAGGTGGAAACCAGTGTGGAGCGTGTCACTGTGAAGGCACGTTTCCTCATCATTGTGCAGAGTGTGTTCAGATATAGAGTGAGTTTATCATTCATAGCCAGACTGAAATACAGTAGGTGAACGGGCAAACGGTAGTTGCATGTGAACAGTTTTTTGCTTTTCTATACATATGTATATATATATATATAAAATAAACTTAAACTTATATACTATATAATGTAGAAATGGTAGAACGCTGTAAGAAAATATAAATAATTTGTTCCATAAACAACTGACAACAAATTGTCAATAAATGCAAAATAATTATATTCATTTTATATTTCATAACGATATTTTCTACCTCTATAAGGAACATACCAGATATTGTTTTAATATATTACACGGAATCTGTTGCATTTCAATGACACAAAAAGAGAAGAAATACAAATGCATAAGTAATATTATTTTGCAAATATATACTGTATCTGTGCACAACACAGAACATGAGGACGTGCATTTGTTGGTAGATTGGAAACCGAAAAGCCACGAAAGCTACGTAACTGCTGTTGTAATAGGCTGTTAACAGGCAGCTCCTGACATGAGCCAAGCATGTGCTTACATTGGGAATTGAACCCAGGACTCTCTGCTCTCTATTTGGGCAGGCGGCGCCAATCGCCACAGCAACAGAACTGAAGTTTAAAGGATAAAAAAGATTATCATAAGCAAAAGGAAAGCAGGATCATCTGTTTAAAGTCTCGTATCATAGTCTCCAAATGATGAGCAGAGAAACAACAGATGAAAAGGTTAATCGAGGAAAACAAATAATTACGCCCTTCGTGCATAAACTAATTGGGTTGGAGATTAAAGTGAAGTCAGGTGATGGTGAAATGTTATTTCTGGGATTAAAAAAAAACGCACGCGTCACCGACAGGTTCTCTGAGAATTACTGACACCTTTTTCATGGATTCAATAGAACAAACAGAGGACGTGAGGTTGAGTCCAGTCATATGTGATTCATTTCCAGTTTCAGTGAGTGTTACTTTGCTTTGAAGTGTGTTTCTTTCCCTTTGCTTCTCTGTGCGTCACTTGAGTGTAAATGTGCAGATCTGCTGCCAGACCCTCTGGCTTCATGTCAGTGGCTGACCCTGACGTGACGTTTGCATAGGAGCGTCCATTCCCAGTTAATCAGTCTGCGTCCATATCTTACCTACGCAGTAGCGGATCCCTGTGTGGACGCCTCCCCTCTGTTTATTGTTAGCTCTCAACATATTCTACGTGTCATAACTTTCTTTTATTTCTCCCTTAGGCTGTTTTGGCCACTTGAATTACAGGAGTTCAAGGAATTGTGTGCTTTTATCTGATAATGCACCTCTGAGTCAACTCCACACAGGCCAAAATGACGCAAAGGCGTTAGGTGACACTTTGGTAAACAGAGCTTGGATCAGGGAGTTAGATTTCCAGACTTCAACAGGAGGGAGTGAAATGTTTGTTCACTGACTCTCTCTCTCTCACTGATGAAAACAGAACAAACTTATGTCTCATCCTCAGTTGTTTTTACACATTAATGTATGAAGCATCATTTAATCCAGAGGGCAAACTCAAATAAGTTGAGCGCCACCACCCACACTAGCATTTCACCAAAGGGCCACATCAGCTTTCAGTGTTCAATACAAAAAAAAAATACAAAATTAAAATTTGAGAACTATAGGATTTACCATAAAATGTGGAGAACAAATCTATAAAATATTATTATAAATTCAACTTTCACATCAAGATGGGGGCTGCGAAATATTGTTCCACGGCCTGCAAATGGCCCACGGGCCACAAGTTTGAGATATCTAATTTAATCCCAATCCAGTTTCTGTTGCGTTTGTCTATGGACGTCGTCAGTGTTAAGATCATATGTAGAGATCAGGGTTCAACGTTCTATTACTATATTTTATTGGCTATTTTTTGTCATCATCGATAATAGTGTTAGCGCTACAAATGCTTATGCTAACTCTTAGTATATCTTCAATATGAAATGGTCCATGGGGATTCCATGATATCCAGAATGTCCATAATATGAGAAATACTTCATAGAATGAATTATAAATTAAATTATTAAATAGAATAGAATTAATCAGATTCTGAAACTCAGCTCTATGGATTTTATTAAACTTTTTTAAGCTCCCGCGGGCCTTAAAAAATGACTTGGCAGGCCGCATGGGGCCCACAGGCCTTGAGTTTGACACATATGTTGTACAGGATTACATTGCATTTTCACTATCAAACATCAGTCATCCACATGAAAATGTTCACTGTCATCACCTCAAAGCTTTGCTAAATCATTAATCATCTTCTGAGTTTTGGCCTCCCCTCAACTTCGACTTTATTTATTACATAAGATCCGCTTTTTTAAAGTTACAATTCCAACCACATGTGATACTATCAACAGTGTAATACCATCGTTATTCAACAAAATGACAGAAATACACATAAAACTACAGAGTGAAGAGTAAAAGGAAAAAGAACAAAATATTCCAGAGTTCTTCAGACCTTAGCCTAAAACCTCAGATTTCTTTTACTGCGATGATGTCATCACAGTTGCCGATGGTCATAAGTCTTGTGGGTATTTGCAAAAACCTGTCATGTCTTTCAACTGCTCTCAGTTGTTTTCAGGGGCCCCCTCTCAACCTGGGGCCACATCTGCTGCCCTGCTTGTCCTGTATCCTTCAGCCCGACTGCTGTAGAGTAAACATCTCTTCAGAGATCCTCCTCAGACTTCAGAGGTTTGTTTTTTTTTGTTTCCTCTCATGTTTCTCATGTTTAACTATACAATTCTCTGCTGCAACTTGTTTTTTTTTTACTTCTGCTCTTTTGAAATATGCTTTGGATCAGATTCCCAGCAACTGCATCAAAGTTTGTCACTATATTTGGCAAACTTTGACATATTTAGGGCCATACCAAGATTCTTTTTGGCTTCCTTTGGCTGGGGTTTTATTTTGGTGACACATTTAGGCCACAAAAAGTTCTGTCTTGTTTTTTGCAACCTATTTTCTGAAAACCCATTTTACTCATTCATCTTCATCTGTTTGTCTGTTGCCGGGTCAAAGGGCAGCTGGTGCCACCCCAATTGCATTGCACCATGTTATGAACCTTCCTGTAGGTGGTGGGCCCCCTGGAGGTTGTGTGGGTCAGGACGGTGCAATGCTCAGTGACAACCTGGCAGCTGGTGGATTAGCTTTATCAGTTCCAGGTAAATAAATGCACAATCCAGATTTGTCCTGGTTAACCTATCATTCAGCACCTCCTTTTTTATGCAACAACCAGACTAGAAAAGTAAACGCTTTTCTCCTTTTTCAGCCAACTGTTAAATGTCACCAGCCCAAGGATATCGAGCAGTTAATGGGTGTATTTGTTTATAATCCCATCATGCGCTGAGAGGGAGATACTTTTTACCTCATTTCCTCACAACACAAGGAGCTGTCAACATTTATAACATCTGTAAAGCTGAAACAAGTCCCAGCATTTCCTCGTTCCTTCTTCCTGCATTTCTCTATCTGGGTCAAAGGTAAAAAATGTCAGCTCAGGGAACAGCTCTTTTCTCCTGTCCCTAAATCTGCTTTAACACATGAGGGCATTTCAGCCAGTGACATATCAATTACATATATATATATATATATCTATATATATATATATGACATAAAATAGAATAATACTAATACATTTTTAAAGAAACCAAACAAGGAATTACAAACAACAGGGACTTTGTCCAACAAAATATAAATACTGTCTTCCAGAGCTGTAAAGATGTTAAATGCCATGTAATGAATCATTTTAAGCATCCTTACGGAAACGATTCATGGTCATCATAAAAAAACATGTCTTAAACCAGCCACTAGGGAGCACAAGCCAGTGTGTTTTTACTGCCGGTCCCAATCCCAGATAAATGGTGAGGGTTGCGTCAGTAAGGGTATTCAGCGTAAAACTTTGGTCAAATCAATGATGAGAGACAACAAAACGATTGTCTCAAGAAATATTGACTCGCTGTGGAAACCCCTAAAGCAGGGACAAGCCAAAGGGAGAAGAAGATAAAAAACATGTCTTGTTGTGGTTATATTCCAGATTAAATATTACCAGAAAAGATTAGATTACCACAAATACGGTCAGTTAGCCCTTTTATCACATGTTACTAATTTACCGAACCAATTTACCATAATCTACCATTTACAATCCACTTGCACTTTATACCAATCATTCAGTGACCTTACTCTAGTACACTTTTACTACCGTTTATTACTCCATTGATACTTCTCTTACTGCTGCATGTTCACTTTATTTTTATTATTTTTTTTTACTTTAGTTGATCCATCTTATGTTATTTCCTTTGCCTCCTCTAATATGTTGCTCAGCCTCAAATTGCTCCTTGGGGATAAATAAAGTTTTTTGAATCTTGAATCTCAAGAACTAGAAAGGAGAAGTGATTATTTCGTTAATGCTATGGTGGCAGTGTTTCCCAAACTTTTTTTCTTTTTTTTCACCCATCTTTGAAAAGTCACTAAACTTCGCGACCCAATTCAACAGACATTATTAGTAAATAACTGACCATTATTCAACATTAAGGAGGTTATTTTACGATTGACAAAAACATATCTGAACAGTTAATATTACAAAAGTAAAAGTAAATGTCAACTTCCAGGAAACATGATACCAGACGTCTCCAAAAAGAACCCACTGCAGGCTCGCGACCCAGTCTTTGGGAAACAATGGTATACAGTGTCTCTGGGCTTATACAACACCTTCGTTCTGGAGGGGGTCACAGCTCGTTTTCTGCTTTAGACAAAAGCATACATACAGAACACAGTGACCCCAGACCAGGCTTCTCAACTTTCTATTATACTTTTGTCACACTCCACCATGACAACTGTCTTCTCCTCTCATTTCTTTTCTTTCTCTGACTGGTTTCCACAGAGTTGATCCTCTGCTAATTCACTAGGAGCTGTAGACAGACACCGATCTGGGCCAACGTTTGGCCCCCAAGGGGACAAGGGGCTCCTGAAATAGGGTTCTTTATTTATGGGCAGAGAAGTACAAGCAAGAGTAACCAGTAAAGTTATGTAAACCCATGTTGTAGAAGATACTCTCTGATAAAGTTCAGCAACATTCAGCAAATGTTGCTTTTAAAAGCATAATAAAAAAAAAATAATTTGCCTTTATTTATAAGAAAAAAGCTGCTCTTCACTTAAAAACCATTTTAATTTTTATCTCTGGAAAATTTTAGAAACTGGAAAGGTTAAATGTGGATATGAACAAACTGACCTGGAATTTTCTGAAGTGCACTGATATCATAGCAATGTCCCAGCAGATCTCGAGTCTGGAGACGACTCCGACATCTGTCGTCTAGTCTTAGAGACTAGTCTGGGACTAAAGCCTGCAATTCCAATCTCAGTCTCAGATGATCAGACTCCTAACATTCATAATACATAAAAACTCCACTCCTGACATTTTTTTTGTATTAAATTACAAATATAGTACTGACTATTTTCATGTCCATTGTTAAAAATAGGTAAAAATATGTCAACAATATATGTCAACATCAAGAAAGCGGATTCCGAGTTCCACGTTGACATTGATGAATTGGGCCGAGGACGTGTGAGGAGTCGCAACGAGGCCTTTGTCTCGTAAAAACATCAGTCGCACACACAATCGACAACAAAGAGCTTGTGACGTCAAGGAGAAAATCATTTGCTTATTTGTTGCATGGCTTGACAAAAGACAGTGGGTGACAGTTGATCTAGTGGCGTCGACACATAGTGATTCCTACACTCCAGATGACAACCATCATAAAACAAATCAATAAAACCGTCCATTATGAAATGTAATGGCAACATTTGGAACCCAACGGCCCGGGACACATTGCTACTAGAATTTAAAACCAAACGGATCCTTGTCCCAACAATATTACAAAAATAACAGTAATTTTTTTTAATTACAAATTACAATATTATAGAGTGTTTTCCTCACCTTTTTTCATTTTGGGTCATTTGGTACAGAACTGTCTGGTCTTCTGTTTGCATGAGCTAAGGTACTGTTCTGTTCTGTACTGTACTGCACTTCCGAATGTACTGAATCACTCCCACTGCAGTACTTCATGGAGATAAAAGCCACTTGAGTCATTATTAGAAACTTAGCCCATCAGTAAGTTCAACCGATGTTTTAAAAAAAACACTTTGAGCTGCGTCACCTCAGTTTCTATACAATCATACACTCTGGCAAATAAAGCACAGTGTACGTGCACAAGATGGACAAGGCAGCAGTGAGTGGAGCTGATATCCATGTGCACTTCAGTAGTATCTTGCAGCAGATGGATTTGAACCTCAAACCGCCCTGGACAGAAGTCCAGTTCCTTAACCACTAGGCCACGACTTCACCACAATCTCCAAAGTTTAGTTGTTATCAACTGGAAATCTTCCTGGAGTTGCTTACAACTAAACTTTTTTGCGAAAAATCAATTAACTTGCTTTCATTTGACTATGACCTGATGTAACTTGATTTTCGTCCTCAAATGTTAAGTCTGTTTGGATAAAAGTGTCCGCTAAGGGTAATGTAATGTCATTTAATGATTAACTTTGCTGTGATATGACGTATGAGGTAAAATAGAGATAAAAAAGAGACAAAAGAAGATGTCCTACGTTGCTGTGTACAATCTCATGTAGGTAAACAAAAACAAACACCGATGTATTTTTGTTAATTATTTGCTATATTTTTTAATACTTTTAGGCTACAAATGATATTGCAAGAGAAAAATAGGAAAATAATAGGGGTGTGCAAATTAATCATTTTGGATCGAACTGAACCGAATCGGATCGAAGTGGATCGATCGTTTAATATTTTTTATGAATCGTTCCAGAATCGGATCGTAGCCTGTGAATCGAGATATGAATCGGATCGTTATGTGAGTGAAAAAGAAAATCCACAAAATCTCACAAGATCGGACTCTGCCATGTACAAAAAGTGATGAAAGGGGAACTGTGAACTGTTGATACTGCCCACCTGACACAAACACCTGATCCCTTTATACTTTAATGTGAATATTGATTATAAACTACCAAAAAAACCCAATAAAATACATAAAAGGAAATACATATAAGGACGCAGGCCCATGAGGTCACAACACATCAAACAATGCACCTGTCAATAAATAATAACTGAGAACCCTAGTCATTCCTATAGGATGAGTTCATTAGCCACCTACGTAACTGGCGAGGTATCCCGGGCGGATTAGCCAGGCGATCACCAGGCTCAGCAGTGATGCAGCCTGTGCAGGAGCTGCTTTGAAGGTGACATCAGTCTGCATCTGACGCCAGCACTGAGCTCTGGCACACAGATTATAATTAACACCTGCGTTTCTTCCATTCTTTCCCTGTCAATTTGGAGTCGGCTTACATCTTTCATTTCATTTACCTTCACTTGAATGGCAATAAAAGATGAAAGACAGACACAGACGGACCATCAAAGCCAAAAAAAACCTTTTTGTTTCCATCAGGTCATGCAAGTGTGAACAGGGAAATCAAGAAAAAAAAACAGTCTTTACTATCATAATATCCAGTTTAATGTTTTACTATTGGGACTTTGCTCTTTCTTCCTTCATCCTATCATAAATCACCAGAGTCTGATCAAAAGACACATTTTAACACCAAGTCTTTTTACTAGAATGTTTTAAAATAAGCTCAAAAAATTGTTCTTGGTCATGAAGATGAATTGGATTTTTTATATCTTTTGTTTTAGCCAATATGTCATTATAAGATTTATATCATTACCATGGCAACCTCTTTAAGTGCAGCAAGTTTCCTTCATGGAGCTGTTTCATCTGGGATTAACTTTCTTGTGCAGAATTAAGTGAACCACCATCAACTTCTTTATCAGTCATTCAACACTGTACAGTTTGAGCAACACTGACTAAGCCAGGGCTCTCAAACTCACGGCCCGTGGGCCATTTGCAGCCCGTGGAACGATATTTTGCGGCCCAACTTGATGTGAATCCTATAATTCTCAAAACCCTGATCCACAAAGTTCTTGTAGTTCAGTGTTGTATTACACAGAATCTATGGGAAACTGATTTTTTTACAATATATTATTCTTTTGTATTGACCACTGAAAGCTGACGCCGCTCTTCGCTGACATGATAGTGTGGGTGGTGGCCCTCAACTTATTTGAGTTTGAGACCCCTTGACTAAAATCACAAATTTCAAGCTGAGAACATTTACCTTTTTACCAATAACATAATATATTTACATGCACTTAGCACAAACTGGCCTCAAGTCAAACAGTAGATTTCTTTGGTCAATGACTCTTCTTTATGTGACCTATTCAGTCAATTAGCTTTAACTCCGTGTGACGTAAATCTTTCAAAATGTGAAAAGCACAAATCAACACACAGACACAGAGCACTGACTGTGCAGCAGCATTTCAACGCACCAGTCGTGCAGAGCTACAGCCTTGGGAGAGAGTTTGACCTAGTTAGCTGGTCTGTTGTGGACACACAAACAACGCTCACATAAATCCCTGACTCTGAAAACACAAACAATACACTCACTATATGTCCTTTGCATTTCACATTATTCCTGCTTGACGTCAATCAGGGTCAAAGAAGAATAACAGTAATAAGGAAGGAGAAGTTTGTTCATCCGTGTGACAATTTCACTTCTTTCACTGCCTAAATTAATCTGTTGACTCAGTGCGCAGGTTTTTTTTTTTTTCTCTCGGATTTGCACCAGATAAAGAGCCGGCATCGGTAGATGTCATCCGATACAGTCCTTAATTAAAACTATGAACAGCATTTATGAGCAGCCTTGCGTTTTCACACCTCATGCACACTTAAGCCTGCTACGAGACACGTGTAGGCGAAAAACCCACATAATCCTGCCTTTAACAAGACATGACACCTGTTCTTACCGCTCAGCGCTGTGCATTCAATGCCAAGTAGGGCTATTATGGGTGTCATGTCATGGATTATAGGGGTTCATAACTAAACAGAATGTATATGCATGAATGTTTCCATCACCTCTTCTGGAAAGGCCGCGGGCGACCACTTTAATCCCATTTGTGTTTTCCGTGCGTTGTGACTGTGTGTGTGCATTGTGCAGCATATCAGCGTGTCTGCAAAAGCAAACATATGGTTCCTGGCTGTGTTTTTCTTTCCTAGTCCTGCAGCCTGTCTGGCTGACTCTCGTAGTAATGTAGGGGGAAGGGACGAACCACAGCTGCTGTCTGACGTAAATGCAGCACAAATGCTCTGTTTGTGTGGTCACAGCCCCACCGACAGCGCTTCTAGCCAGTTAATGGGTTACCTCACACTCCCTTCCTCTCAGTGTCTCCACGAAGCACGTCTGCAGCGCTGCTCAACGATTTGATGGATGTAACAGTCAGGTTTGGGAAGATGCTCTGAGTGCAGTGACGACTACAGGGAGACAGTAACAGACATCTGACATCTGTCATCTGCCTCTTATGATACCAGTTAAGTTACGGCAACTGTGTAACAGAAATCAAATTGTGCCGAACCGACCGTATGGCCACATATAAACTACAGAATCTGTAAATGCAGCTTACAAGAGTTGCTATCTGTCCATGTATTCTTATGCCTTCAGATCATTTTTTTCTGTCCTAAATAAGTCTGAGGACAATGACACGGACAATTTCAACACCGACAGCAGTGTCCAGGCATGAGAGTCGGGAAGAGTCACTGTCACCAGAACAACCCCGTGACTTTGCCGACAACCAAGATTTTTCCAGTGATTCACAAATGTGTCACTTTGTATTTAACGCAGCTTTTTGCAACAGAGACATGCAGTGATTTGATGTGTATTGTTGCCTGACTTTTATTAAGTCGTAATCTTATGTTACAATCAATATTCTTATAACAAGTATCTGTAATTACGTGGGGGTTCTAAAAACTGACAAGGGACATTGACGTCACAGTAGAAAAATATCTCATCATCAACATCATCTCCACTTTTGTCTCCCACCAGACTGGAAACGTTTAATCTGCTTTATAAGCTGTTGACATTGGAGTTGGAAGTGGTTCATTGATATTTCAGGTGAGGTATTATGATTAATATTTAAATATTGGAATCCTCATTCCACGCCTATGCCTCAGACATAATCTCCAGATACAGCACTTCATTAATCATCATGATATCAGAAAGTTAATCCTAAAGGGATCTTGTTGGCTGTCTCTCTGTCTGAGTACACAAACTATCTTCTGCTCCTGCAGAGGGCACTACAAACACAGTTGCAAAAAATATCAATATAATAATAATAATAATATTATTATAAATTCTGTACAAGTTCAAAAATAAATTATCATTTATAAAGGCAATGACAAAATAATAAACCTAAACATTTCCTCCTTCAAACATGTATAGAACTAAACTGCTCGTATCCTCCTTCCACTTTTTCTCTTTTTCCTAGGGTATTAGCAACAGCTAAAATGAGGTGGACCACTGCCACATATTGACTCTGTTTCCCCTGATAAATACCTTCCGTTGCTGAACGCTGGAAAGTTAGAACATTTAACACAGAGAACAGTGTCTTTGAACATAGAACTTGAAGTACTCTTCCCAAAATAAAAAGAGACTGAGAACTCAACTACACCTAATAATTTCTAGAAATGACAATTGTAATGAAACAAAGGAATTTTAATTTTTTTTTTTAGAGCTCAATTAATCCCTCTGGAGTAGCCTTCAGGAAATTTTTGCCTCTGCAGTTAACCCATCACTGTTGAAATCAGGGGGCAGCCGGCTGACCCGGGGGAGCAGTGTGTGGGGACAATACCATGCTAAGGGCATTTCAGCAGTAACTTGGTGGCAGGGGGATTCAAACCGGGGGTCTTGAGGACCCATGTCCGCTTCCGTAACCACTAGGGCACCAACTGCCCAGGAGGTAGGAAGGGAAGTATGTGAATGAATTTCTCTCACTCTGTCAGAAATATAGAAAACACTCAGAGTTAATATGCTCTGCCCCACCCTCCTGGATTGGCCCTTGGGGGGACCCACCCACCCCGCAATTTTAATAAGACTGCATCACTGCCTGCTGTCATCCAACGTAAGAGTACATTCTGTAATCTTTAGTAATACCCTCATTGCATTCCATTTGCCTCATGGCCTTGACTTGTTGTATTTCCCAATAATGCTTCCCAAGTGGAGCCAGTTCTACCTTTTGGTTCGTTTCGTTCTGTTAGAAGGTTAAGTACCGTTTCAAATGTTGCCAATGACTCTCAGTAACAACAACAAAAACAAGTCTCGGATTTTTAATTTGGGCCAAAAGTTGATCAACCATGCCTCAATGATGCAAGTGTGGTTTCTTTCCAGGCGTAAAATAACCTCCAGTGTTTTTAACTGCCATGCTGATTCAGTCCGTCCCACCCTTTATCAACCAACACTGAAACCAAAAACCTGAGTGCATGTATTCAGTCATTTTATTGTGCAGTTAAGCAGAAATGCAAACCACAGCTCATCTGACTCATTCCACCGACTTCCCAACATCTACGGCTGTAGATCCTCGTTATCTCTGACCTCCAGTTACTGCTGTGAATCACTAATATCAACCAGCAGAACTGCTCTTTTCTGCAGAAAACTAATGGGTAGATTTCATGATCTCAGCAAGAGCTCCAACCTGGCAAAACTAGGATGGATCAGTGCAGGTCAGAAGGGGCTTCGCTCCGTTTCCACTGATCAACCCAAAAATGAAATGTAATGAGCCGTGTCAAGGCTGCACACTGTTTTCCTTAAGAAGTGCGTATGTGTTTCCACACGTCTGTCTGTGTCTGTTTTGCTCCACTTTTCCCCCGTGCGCTGAAGGATTGAGTTGGTGGAATAAAAAACTGACGTAAAAACTCACAGTGAGCAGGGCAGATTTGATTAGTGCGCAGTGATCTCGATGGAAGACTCCCGTTGGTTAAGAAGATTGTATACGCACCACTGAGACTTTGACGCAGGCTGCTGACTTCATTGCACATACGTCTCTTTGACCAAGCAGTCAGCTCACTGCTGAGGAGAGGGAGGAGGAGGAAGAGGAGGAAGAGTGGGAGAGGGGTGAGAAATAATGACAATGGTTCTGAGACTTGTAAATGTGCAAAATTGAGGTGAGGAATCAGAGACGAAAATGATTTAAAAAACCTCACTGACGTAAATGTACACGACCCAACCCCATGTCTAAAATAACAGATTAGAAAAACAGATGATGAGAAAACTTGTTTTCACTTGTTTCTTTTCCGTCATTCTTTGTCCTCATAACCGTTACCAGATCGCGGAGGCTGCAATTTCTACAATTTCCATAAAATTGTTACTGCATTTTACCAGCCATTTATGAAGCTTGCATGCAGTTGGAAGGTACCAACCACCTAAAACTGGGATTTGATCTTTCTCAGGAAGAATCAATGACAGAGACGTCAACTCATTGCTGAGAGCAGCACTACAATAGTTTTCTTCTTTCAAAAAACAAAATATTTTGATGTATTGAACCGGGTTTTTGTAAGATAGAAGCTTTTGGGGGGATGTATTATAGGTTTTTTCTTCAATTTCTTCTTAATTTTAATACCTGTTACCACTAAATGCACATAAGTTTGGACAAATATAATGATTTCAACAAAAATAGCTTGCAAGAGCTTATTTTGCACACAACAAAATGTTATATTTGTATTCAACCCATCACTAAACTGAACAGTGGGCAGCTTCGAGCGCCCGCGGAAGCAGTGGGTGGGGATGGTGCCATGCTCAGTGGACCTCATGGTAACCTGAGAGTTGGTGGATTTGTATCTAAAACACTTCGGACCCCAGTCAAGATCCTTAATCACTAGATACTTACTGGCAGACCAACCTTAGTACACACTTGACACCAGATTTGGTCCTTGCCCCTTAGTTTGATGCCACGTCCCATTGTCCATTCACCCTGCACGTGTGTGGGTTTTCTCTGAGAAATGGAAACTCTAAGTCAACGGCGAATCTGCTGAGCTATCCAGGGTGTATGACTGCTGGGATTAGCTGTACCTTTCAAAGCAATCCTGAAAGGATTAAGTGGGAGAAGATGGAAATTAATTGACTAAAGTTTTTGTTGAGTGGATTTAGATGAGGCTTCTTCCATTACAATAAAAATAGAAATCCCCACTGACCTTTACTGGCCAATGGGCCGTAGTTTGCCCAGGTCTGCTCTCCTAACAGCATTAGGACGTTAATGAGACCAGACTGATGGGGTTTATAACTATAACATTACATTTACATTTATCCATTTAGCAGTTTTAACACTTTTATCCTAATCGACTTACAGAAAAAGACTCTACCTACAACAATATGGAGCCACTATGATGCACAGGCCCATTATATAATGATTTTAAGCACAGTTTTATTATATATGTAACAGATACAAGTACATCTTTAATAGAAAAATCAATAAAACAAGATGAATAACCATGAGTAAATTGTTTTTTTTATAAATTTCATGAAATGTACCTAAATAAAAACTGATTGAATTTCACAAAGACAACTTCAGAGTGACGATAAATGACTCAAACATTTGACAGATGTCTAGATTTGGCTTGGTGGCCTCAGCAAGAGTGACAAGGAAGAAGAAAATTATATGGAGCAGGAAATTTGTACAGGTAACAACTGGTGGTAGCTGTCAATCACCCGCCCACATGATCTGTATGAACAGGGTATTTTAAACACCATCCCTAGAGGAAAATGATTCCTCCGCCTTCATACCCCCAGATTAGAGTTGCAAAAGTGCCACCATGCACAGAACCTTAATTATGATCCGCGTATCACACTGAGATAATCATATTTGACCTGTAGAGGGGGCGGCACCGTTCATCGTGAAGAGGTGGGAAACTTTCGAACAGAGCCATATATGGGCTAAAGTCCTGCGTGCTGTAACGGAGGTGGTGTCTGAGAGAAGTTTATGACAGAAGACGCACGTAAAGTTTGACGCACGCTACGGTAATGAACTTGATTTAAAAAAAAAAAAAAGAGCACTGGTGAAGTGTGCTGCTCGCTCCAGTCTATCTGCTCTCTTATCCCTGCTGCTAAAATTGGCATATGGTCTGACTGTGGATTGCACTTTAAGCTGGATGAGCAGATGCGGCTGGGCAAGGGGCTCCTCGGGCCACTTCCCTCTCTTGACTATTAATTTGCTTTCCTTAAATGGTTGACATTCACCGGTTGACGATAGCGCTGGGAGATAAAGTGCAGACAAAAGAGAAAAAAAGGTGACGGAAAGGAGAGACGTCCTTGTCAATCTTGGGTTAATCATTAAAGAGAGTGGGGCAGGTGGAGAAGTGGAGGGTGCTTCGTGAAGAGACTTGGTCGCGTTGGACGAGCAACAGAGAAGGAACTGTCTACTTTTATCTCACAACAGTCCCTGGTAACAAAACAAACACAACACTGAGTGTGGCTCAGACAATGAGCAGATCTGATGCTTCATGTCAGTGGATTAGTCTGACTGGGATGTGACTCAGGACAACAGAAAAAAAACAAATGTAGCTTTGAAGGAGAGGAGACAACGCTGTCATTCCAGGGTTTATGTGGAGTTTAAAAATAAAGCAAGTCAGCTATCTATTAAATTAACTTTTTCCTCAGTTTCAAGTTTCCTCAAAAATAGAGATAGACAGGCATACATAGAGATAGACTGTATGCACAGCCAGATGGGTGGGTTGGTTGGTTGGTTGGTTGGTTGGTTGGTTGGTTGGTTGGTTGGTTGGATGGATGGATGGATGGATGGATGGATGGATGGATGGATGGATGGATGGATGGATGGATAGATGGATAGATAGATAGATAGATAGATAGATAGATAGATAGATAGATAGATAGATGACTGACTATAAGCCACGTGAGCATTTTCCATGATGAGGGTCAGTTTATGCTAATTTTATTCCTGTACAAAGCACGTTACCGTACATTAAACATCTTCTTCTTCTATGGTGTTTATTGGCGGTTGTGACTTGCGTCTTCCTAGACACCACCTGTCTCACTCTTACCTTTTCTACTGCGGCTTATGCATCTCTGCATAAGCCGCAGGGTTGAAATTGTGTGACAAAAAAAAACGGCTTATAGTCCGGAAATTACGGTAGATAGAATCTATAAATTTCCCAGTGTCACAAAATTAAGAATTCTATTGCCACCTAATAATGAGCCAGATATTTCAACAACAGTCATATAATTCTTTAACATTCAGTGGACTGCCCTGCTGGAGATGCACTGTATGGCTCTCAAACTTCAATTTCACACTAAGTTTTACAACATGAACCTTGGACATTTTCAACAAATGATGACTTCTGTCCTATAACAAAGACATTTCTTTGAGCAATTAACTTTAAATGTGCACTTTCTTCATTTCAGGGTAGTTAAAGAACATCGTGTTCCTCCCTGTGTCCTACACACATGGCAAAACGTTCAGAGCCACAATCGTACAAGAATTTAATTTAAACTTCAGCTTCAGAAATCAGTTCATCTCAAATCTCCCAGCTCCACGTTGAGCCGGAGCAGATTTCCCAGGTTTATTATTTCATACTGACATGTGAAGAAAGGGAGGCAAACAATATGTTCAGCGCTGACCCTGGCTCGTACAGTGACGGCATAAGACGTTTTGCGCGTGCTGATAAGGGAGCAGCTGTAGATCAAAGTTTTAAGAGGATGTGAAAAAATATTTTCTGTTCTGTGACGGCAAAAGAAGAGCTCATATTTGCCATAAGTGAAAAAATATGCTGCGAAAAAATAATTTTAACGTCCATTGATGTTGCATGTTAAAGATAAAATGTTGGAACAGTTCGTGCTTATATCCTGGAACGTTCCTAATATGAACTTTATAGAATATCCTTATGACCTCCGCTCATGCTTCCCTTTTTTGGCCATAATATTGAAGAGAGACCGCTCCCTCCCTCCCTCCATCCCTCTGTCTCTCCCCCTCCCTCTCTCCTCTTCAGGCTGCTCACATGGCTGGAACAGGCAAACACACAGATGTCCTGCATGTCATTTCTGCCTTACTGTACTCACTCCTTCACCCAGCTTAGGTCTCCTAATCCACACTTAGCTGTTCTTTTCTCTGGGAGGGCTTTTCTCTTAACCCCCCTGTCTGAATTAAAAACAAATTACGTTTCACTCAAACTGTTTCCAGCCTCCTCTAGAGCAGCAGCTGTACAACCAGGTTATGATTGAGGTCAAGTGCTAGCCATTGGACAAGCAAGGAAGGAAAAGGGGGAAAAAAACTGAGTTAAGTAAGTCGTGACGTAACAGCGTCTGGCAACGACAAAGGAATGATTATTCAAGTTAATCAGTTTGGACAAGCCGGAATATTATGTACCAGGACAAATAATGAATCACTGAAAAAATTGCTTCATTGCAGCTAGTGTCATGACTGATGTGGGTCAGTTGATTCATCAGACAAAATGCTTTTTTTCTTTTTTCGACAGCACTTGGATGCATTTAATTTTGATTAAATTTTCTGTCATTTACCTTCTCTTTTTTATTTAGGTGATCCAGTTTCACAATCTGGAGTTGGATGCACTCAGCTGCTGTATTAGCACCAACACCTGGAGGTTTATATTAATATGTAACATTTTATTAATATTTTGCTATT
This sequence comes from Paraplagusia blochii, assembly GCA_016785265.1. Classification (NCBI taxonomy): domain Eukaryota; kingdom Metazoa; phylum Chordata; class Actinopteri; order Pleuronectiformes; family Cynoglossidae; genus Paraplagusia; species Paraplagusia blochii. The sequence goes on from JAFBJS010008616.1 coordinate 44,289, forward strand.
CTCTTGTCATCTGTAACAACCTTAAATCTGGTTAGCACTAAAACTAACCTCCAAATATATTTCTTTCTAGAGTCAACATTTTCCATCTCACCCTGTCCTCTGCATCCTCAACTCCAACTCCAACCACCTCCATGTCCTCCCTCACTACATCCATAAATCCCCTCTTTGCCCTTCCTTTTTATCTCCTACCTGGTAGCTCCATCTCTAAGATCATTCTTCTCCCTATGTATCCACTGTACCTCTCCTGAACATGTCCAAACCCTCTCAATCTGGCTTCTCTAGCTTTTTCTCCAAACCTTCCTGTCTGTGTTGTCCCCCTGATTACCTCGTTCCTGATCCTGTCCATCCTTGTCTCTCCTAAAGAGAATCTCAGCATCTTTAACTCCTCCACCTCCAGCTCTGCCTCCTGTCTTCTACCTATTCCTAGTGTCTCATATCCATACATCATGGCTGGTCTCACAACTGTCCTGTAAATACGGATCATAAAATCAATGTTGTGGGGCTTTGGCCCAGAGTCAATGTCTCCAGTCATTGGTGTTACGGGTTTACCTCCTGGACAAAATTTAGTCCTAGATCTGGAGGTTTGGATGGATGGATGTTCAAATCTCATACAGAAAGAGCAGTGGTTCTTTTTCTGGTTCTTGTTTTATTTTAGGGGGTTGCTACAGTGAGTCAACAATTTTTATGTCCCTCTGTCCTCTCCATCTTCTACTCTGACTCCAACTACCTCCATGTCCTCCCTCACTGCATCCATCAATCTCAGTCTCCTACCTGGTAGCTTCATCTCTAGGATCATTCTTCTACCAATGTGTCCACTGTTCCTCAACTGAACATGTTCAAACCATCTCAATTTGGCTTCTCTAGTTTTTTCTTCAAACCTTCCTGTCTGTGTTGTCCCTCTAATCATCTCATTCGTGATCCTGTCCATCCTTGTCTCTTCTGACTTCTTCACCTCCAGCTCTTCCTCCTGTCTTCTGTCTATTGTCTAGTGTCTCTAATCCATTCATCATTGCTGGTCTCACAACTTTCAGCAGGAGGGGCAGTAGTTAAAAGAAGGAATCGAACTAACAATCTTTTTCTAAAGAGGAATATCCACACCTACAGCTGACTAACTCCTGACACACTCTTCTGATGTCAATCCCAAACTGCCTTTTACTTTAAACGGTAGAAGCAGCTCAGCTGGGTTTTGGTCACATGAACGTGTTCCTAATCTTTGACAGTTGTAGTTAACCTCCCTTATCATGCCCTTCATCTGATGATTGTACTTAATTTACGTCAATTGCCTTACAGTACAATGTCCTCAGTTCAAGTCCGCACTTTAATTCCTCAAATCAAATACATGCCTTCAGGAAGGGGACGGTCGAACAAAGCAGCCGTGCAGCCTGCTGAGTGGGTGCTTGTGAGAGAGTACAGAGGAGAGACTAAAGTGACCCAGAATTCAGTTTTGATTCATTCACTCTGCGAATCTGGAGCAGTCCCGTAAGAGTGTGACGTCACTAAATCACTACGAGAGGGGAGCATCAACCCGCGTCACTCCCAGACGACCTTGGTCTTTGCTCTCTCTCGTCTCCCTCCATCTCTCTCCATCTTTATATGTTATCTTTCCACCTATTGATTGACTTTACCTTCAATTCTGTTTCATATACTTTTCATTACATGGACCTTGTCGAGCATTCACCTTTCTGGTTACCTCATGTCCCCTTTCCACCGACCACTCACGCCCCACATAATAGGCTGATCTGCGGTATGACGCACATGGCTCTGTCTCTGGAGGGGTTTCTGCGCACACAGGCATTCATGAAGGCTGTGTGTGCCATGGTGTGCAGACACAGGCAGAGGGCAGGTATTTACATCAGGAGGTAGCTGACACTATAGGATTACTGTATCAACAGCTCTACTGGTAGAACAACATTCACCACATTCTGCAGCAGAAAGGAGAACCTCAAAAACTGACAATGTTAAAAAAAAAACAGATTAGAGTTAAGGTCACTGCTGCTGATGAAGATCTGTTCCTGTTTGTTTAGTTGAAATACTTAGTATTAACATCTGAGCTGCACCACTTTGACGTCATGTTCTCAGCTTCAGTTGTGATCCTGCCTAAGGAGCTGCATTTTTCCCGAGCCACTGTGTCACAATCCATGTTGTTGAAAAACATCAAAAACAGGGCATTATAATAAACTTCCTTACACCCTCTGGACTTACACTTAAAAATGTCAAACCATTAGTCTGCAATTCAAGTCTACATTTTGGGACTAATGTTGCACCACTTAATCCCCTGCTGGTGGTGATATAAACACAAATCACAGCCCTGTTTAATGAATTAAATGGTACAGTACAACAATACTACTTGTCCAAATGGTCCATTATGGTCAAGAGTCTCGACCGTAATACAGTATTACGAAATCTTGACTCAAGGCAACATTTAAAAACTGTTTTCAAGTACCATATTTGTCCTACTTGAATATTTTAGGGTTTTGCTCAAATATAAAGACTATATGAAAGCATACTCGCTGTTTTATTGCTCTGCTGTGCATCCGTTCCCAGGTGAGAGCTATTTTAACAATCACCATTGCTGCCTAATACGGCTAGGTTCTAAATATTCTTTCTCTAATTTATTAAAAATGGCAGTTAGTTAAAAGGACTCAGATCAACAGTGTTTTTTTAAGGTATAGTTTTCAGTGAGCGTGTGTTCCCAGCTCCAAGCAGATATATTGCTCTTCCATAATGACATTAAGTGGCACAAATTTTATTATCAATAAACGGCAAACCATCCATGTAATAGATTCTTTGTAGTAATGTAATTTCTCTAATTAAATTTTTAGTCTCTCTGGGAAAACGTTTCGACTGTTGATGAACAGTAATGAACCCTTCCCCAATGTTATTATCAATGGTACATTTAATAAATATAAGAATTATAACCACAGAGCCAAAACAAGTAGAGAAATTTGTTTTCCAGATAGGTCTCCAAGGATCTGAATACTGAAAAATTATTTGTTTGGTGAGATCTGCTCGTGGACCTCCTGGATGAACGTTTGACGCACAAACTCACGAGTGTAGCCCTGTTCTGCCAAAGTCAAGACACACACACACACACACACACACACACACACACACACACACACACACACACACACACAGGGACTAGTGTTAATTAGCAAAGAAGAAAGGCTCTCCTGTATTACTGCAATCACTAACAAACCAAATCTTTTGACAAAGGCTCTTTTCAATGGCTGACATATTTTGTTTAAAAAAAACAAAACAGAACAGAACAAAACAAAAAAGCAGCACTTAATGCCAGCTTGACATTGGTATTTAAATTATATAAGTGGGTTGCCTGGTGGTTAAGAAAGCAGACTGGGATCCGCAAGGCCCCCAGTTTGAATCTCCCTACCACCAAATTACTGCTGAGGTGCCCTGAGCATGCTGCCTGGGGAGCAGCTGTGGTGTGAATCACAATGTCACAATGCCAAAAAAAAAATCACAATTAACTACTAAAAGTATTCAAAACGTACATTAATACATTTGTATTAATGTACGTTTTTGTATGTACATTGTATTGCCTGGGCAATTATCTTGACCCACGGGCCACAGCTGGTACTAAAATTTGAGTCACGGGCCAGGTCAGGATCAAAAAGATCGAGTATTTCCATGAACTAAGATAAATAATGAGTAAATTATTGAATGAAGGCAAAATGCTTTAAGTCTCTTTAGAACATCTATTGGGGGAAATGCTAGCTTTGCAAGGAAAAGGTAGAAGGATAATGATAATATAAATTAAAAGTATAATTTGGAAAAGTCTGGCGGGCCGGATTATAATGCCAAACGGGCCGTATCCGGCCCCGGGGCCTTAGTTTTCCCAGGTCTAGTCTAGACCTTAACATATACATATCCGCATGCAACCTGAAATTAACTACTGAAGCTATGGTTCATTAGTCAATGCAGACAAACATGTTGTTGTGAACAGCAGTTGTGACAGTAACTGTGTCAAATACCGTGCCTGGAGCACAGGGTGAAAAGTTACTGCATGTCAAGAGGACAAAGAAGTTACCATAAGATGACTGGAAAGTAAGATTACTGGAAATAAGTAGCAGTCAGACAAATTAAATGAATAAAGTAAATCAGTTAATGTATTGTTTACTCGAAGAAACACTGATCTTGTCAGTTGATATCACACAGCCCAAAGGGAACGTCCATCCATCCATTTAAATCTGCTTATTTGTTACCGGTTTGCGGGGGCAACAATCTCCACAAACACCATTCAAATCACCTTGCACCACACTGTACCTTCCTGCAGGTGGTGAGCCCACTGGAAGCCAACTGCCCTAAATGGGATTCAAACTTTCCCAGGAGGTGAACCCTGGAGTTTCTCACCAATGGCAGAGACATTGCCTCTGCGCCAAAGGAACATGATAAACGGAAATTAATTGGAAGGACATTGTGCCTTGATGGAGCCATGTGCAAAAAAGGGAACAGTTCAAATATGTTAAACTACGTAAATCTCCATTGATTTCAGTACATTTCTGTGAAAACCTGTCAAAGATCTTCTGCGCTGTTGTGCCAAGGGATTTTGTTCTCTAAAAAAATCTAAATGTAAAAGGCACATTTCTGTGTGGAGAAATATTTGGAATAAAATTAGTATAAAGCACCGTAAAAGTATATTTCATAAATCAAGTCTTCTGCACCTGAGGGCCACATTGTGGCAGGAGTGTTTTATGCCATTGCCTTACAGCAAAGTACATCATGAGGATGTATTTCCACTCCCGGTCTTTCTGTGAAAAGTCCACAAATCATCTGGTTGTGTAGTATACTTAAATTTCAAAAACGTGCTATATCAGTTCCCTCTAATGTGACTATAGGTGTCAGTGGGAAGTTCTCCATTACTTCACCCTGGCAGACGGATGGATGTGAACTCTCAAGGTTCTGCCCTTTACCTACAGAACACCTGCCATGTCCACAAGGTCGTTTTAACAGATGCTCTGAAAAATGTACAGTTAGAGCCTCTCAGCTGGGGTGGAGGAGATGAGGGTCAGGGGATGGTTGTGACGCAAAGCTCAGTGGGATTGTTAGTATTCAGAGGACAGTTGGAATAGATATTCAGAAAGTCACACAGTATGGCTTTAACTTTGAGGATGTGAACAGTTGTGTAGCTGCACAAAGTTAGTCTTGAGTTGTGGTTCTCAAAAACAATATTGTTTGCCAAATGACCTAAATCTGAAACCCTTATAGCACTTTTGCTGCTGTTGTTGAGCGCACAATATTTATAAGACAGAAAAGTCATTCTGAGAAACAAATCACAGTATGATGGATAGGAAAATATTTCACCAGGGAAATAGGCAACCAGTAGGTGGCAGTATTTCATCTTAGGGGAAGCTGAGGTAGAAGAAGATCGATGTGAAGCTAATACTTCACTTGACTGTAAACCTCCTAAATGATATTTTTGTGTCTTGTGGTGAGAAATTCAGTGTTCAAGTGATTTAAGCATAAACCTAAAATCATTCTTATTCCGCTGTTTCTACAGATTTTTTCTTCAGTCTGTTATGTTCACCAAAAATGAAATAAAAATGACCCTTTTTTTTACATACATTTGTAGTAGGTCGGCGGCTTTTATTTACAATTGATGGATTTGCTCAAATTCTCTTTACACTGAGTCAAGAAGACGTAGGCGTAGATGTAAAGCTTTGCTTTATCTCGTGATCTGAAACTGAGATAGTAGATCAATCTTGGCAAAGGAGGACAGATAAGATAAGAAGAATTGTGGCTGATATGAATTAATATTACAATGAATTGACAGTATTACCAAATGCCTCGTGTTTCTAAACGTATTTGTCACATACTATGCAGACCTGTACGTAGTCATGGGACATGGTGTAAAGATGCCAAAATGTCAAGTGTCATATCAAGAAAAGCCCCGTCGAACACCTACAATAATTTTGTTCCCGGCCATTGATGATTCATCAGAACTTAAGCAGTCAGAAAAGCTGAGACGCCACACTAGGGTGAATTTTGTTCTTTGTACTACACAATGTGAAACCAATATCACATGAAGAAAAGTCACGCCCACTCAGGACTAGCCTGTGGCAGTGAAAAGGCTCCTGGATGGTCACCTGTTTTCAGTCACCCAACACCGATAAGGGTTGGAGACACAACAAAAGTCGGTGATATTTAATGTCCTCTGATCAGGCGCAGCTCCTGGCTCGTCTGCAGAAAACATTGGCAGGTGATGTGAACACCTGTGTAGCACCCTTGTTGGCTTAATCAAAAATCAGTGCTGATGAACATGTAGTGTAATTACGCTGTCAAGTGTCAAGTTGAGTGAGGGAGGCAGGGGACAGTGGGAAGAGCGAGGGAGAGGCAGGAAGTGGGTGAGAGGTTTTTCTCAAGTCCTTTCCAGGAATGAGCAGTTGCTGATTGTAAGTAATTTCTACTGAGTGTGATCCAGTCCAAAGACATTATGTCAATCATGCATGTCAAGCATGGTAATTGTTTATTTATATTTAACTGAATAATCATTTATATATGGATTTTATAATAATGTACCTGCACTGCTGATCCAACCTTTTAATTTAAAAATCCTTGAACATCGCAGAAAAAAAGATCTTTTATCTTCTAATCTGAATTTAACAATGCAAGGAGTTTTTCAAATACTTAAGCATTTATTTGTAATTTCTGCTTTTTTGCTTTATCAGTCACTCTCATTAAATAGGAATAGAGTACGAGCAGGATGGAACAACTGGAGAAAAGTGTTTGTGATAGAAGGAAAGCAAACACTTGTGATTCACTACTGCTCACAACAAAATGTGACCTCTGTATTTAACCCATCGCCAAAGTGAACAGTGGGCAGCTATGAGTGCGGACCGTGCCATTCTCAGTGGACATCAATAACTTGATGATAAGGGGATTGGACCGGGGACCTTGCAGACCCAAGTCTGCTTCCTTAACCACTAAGCCATTAACTGCCCAAAACAGTTGTGAGACCAGGATGGATTAGAGACGCTAGGAATAGGCAGAAGACAGGACGCAGAGCTGGAGATGGAGAAGTTAAAGATGCTGAGATTCACTTTAGGAGAGACAAGGGTGGACAGGATCAGGAATAAAGGCATTAGAGGGACAACACAGAGATGAAGGTTTGGAGAAAAGGCTAGAGAAGACAGATTGAGATGGTTTGGACATGTTCAGAGGAGGGACAGTGGTTATA
>JAFBJS010008616.1:51509-87548 GCA_016785265.1 Paraplagusia blochii
CTACCAGGTAGGAGACAAAGAGGAGATTGATGGATGCAGTGAGGGAAGACATGGAGGTAGTTAGAGTCACAGTAGAAGATACAGAGGACAGGGTGAGATGGAAAATGTTGACTTGCTGTGGCAACCCCTGACAAAGGGACAAGCTGATGGAGAAGAAGAAGGTCACACACAATTAATAGTGGTAAAAAAACTACATTCAGTTGAGATTTACAGTCTGTTACCCGCAGTTTACATTTTTATAATGTTGTTATAAGTTATAATAGTTATAATAGTGGTTATTGCTGTGTAATAATATCATTAACACTGGAACTACATATGGGTTTTATGATTGCAGACCTATATTCTAACAGCACCTAGAAAACATGTGTTTTTTTTTTTTATGCAAGCATGAAATATTTTGCCACTGTTCCGGTTTTACGACTTACGTAGATCTTTTCACTGTGTCAGTGCGGGCGTAGAATCTGTTTTTTTCTCTGCGGTTGAAATGTTGTTTTTCTCTCGCCCACTCTGTCTACATGCACGCTTTGAAATGTCAAGTTCTATCCTCCTGACATTTCATATCTAATGCTACACAGTGTTGGTGACAGTAAACGCACGTTGACCTAAAATGTCTGACAAATGTCTGCAGACCATCGACAGCCTTTAAATCCCAAAACCATTTCGTACACCCCCCGCCCCCGCCCGTCCCTCGTTGCAGCACGAAACACCATCATACTCCCTCCAGACTCCCAACACTTGCTCATCAATACTGTACTAATGACCTGCACAGTCTTTTCCCCTCTGATATTGATTGGGTGCATGACCCTTCCGAAGGGAAATCTCTGGTAAGCTCTAAACCACAGCACTGTCTGAGAGACAGGCAGAAGAGAAAGGGCAAAATATCCCTGTCGTCACTGAAAATACAAAATTTTTCTAAAAGACAAAAGTCCAGACAACTTGGCAAAAAAAAAAGAAACAAGTTAAAAACATTTTACTTTAACTAGGGATTCTTTTATCCAAGTGACTGTCAATGTAATTGTGCAAAAACTACATTAAAAATGACAGATCAGCTGTAAAGTTGCTTTGAAAGATGATCTTCAACTTCAACTTGTTAACCACGATCTATTGTGTTCCTACATGAGGGTCACTGTCTGTTTGCATGGTTTCCCATAAATGTGTCAACGACTCAGCTGGTTTTCGTGCAAATCTTCACTTTGTTCTTATTTCCCAAACAATAACTCCCTCCTTGTTCCCCTGTGTGTCGGCCAGTTCTTCACTGACTCACACTGATGTGTTTCTTCTGTGTCAAGGTGATGACACCCTCTTTCCTGTTCTACTTTAAACACAGATTGAAGTTTATAATGTGCCTATCTGCAAAACCATGTGCTGTTTTATCTCATCAGCCTCTGTGGGTGGTTAAAAAAAATCAAGCTTTAATGTGTGAATAAAATATAAAAACTTTGTCAGGAATGCTGGAGATGGAGCTACCAGGTAGGAGACAAAGAAGAGATTGATGGATGCAGTGAGGGAGGACATGGAGGTTGTTGGAGTTGAAGATACAGAGAACAGGGTGTGATGGAAAATGTTGACTCGCTGTGGCAACCCCTGAAGAAAGGGACAAGACGAAAGGAATAGAAGAAGAAGTCTGGAAAATTCTTCTTTTGTTTTGCAAAAAATAAGGCAATTTAATGTGTTTTTAGTAACGCTTGCAATTGTCCCAAAATTTATTAGCTGAAAATAAGCCCAGTTAAAATTGTATAATTCAACAAAATGTAAAAATTATTTTTTAAGTATTTCTGATGCTAATCTAAGCTTAATCTGCTGAGAAATTAAAAAAAATTATATATATAAAAAATAGTGTTTTCTGCAAGACTTCTCCAATATGACAATCTTTTTAAATCATTTTCTCTATTAAACATATTTTTTCTTATTTGCAACTGAAATAAATTCCTGTAGACAAAGGAATCCTAATCTTTATTTGTATTTGAAATGACTGTATTCCTTACTTTCAGAGGCTAGAATAAAATAGCACAGAATAAACCGGAATACTGTCGTCTAGAATAGAACAGAAATCAACATTCCACCACATTCTTTGTTCTTTCTGTTTCCGTTCTCCGTGCAGTCTGTGAGGGACGGGCTGCCCTGCCGGCAGCAGCTACTGTAGCACCGGCAGCAGCAGCCTGGCTGGTAGGAAACATCACGTGGTGACACATCTCTACGACTGACGTCATTGTCCCCATCACCAGGCAACCCCACCATCAGCACTGGCGTCACCGTGAGGCCGGGCCGCGTCGTTGCCGTGCAACCTGTGCAGTGCGCTCGGGTCCGGCCTTGCCTTGCACCCGGCTCTGCTCTCTGACGCGGGTGTGACGTTAATGAGGTAGGTATCAATTTGTTATGGAGGCGGAGGGACGGAGGGCGGGGGAGAGAGGAGGTGGGAGGAGGACTTCCCCCTGTGTGAGTGCCGAAGCCGTGCGCTCCACATTCCGCCGGAGCGCGCATGAAGAGTCACTCGGCCGCTGCAGCCTGCTCCAGGCTCCCTGAAGAAAGACTTGTTGTCCGGTAGTAGAAGGTGAAGCGGAGAGCGGGGAGTTGAAAAAGTGGCTCCGCGCGTGTTTTAGCTCCGGTTTTTTGTGTTTTATTGTGGACTCGACACTGTGGCTCAGTGTGGAATGGTTCACGCTTCCTCCGAGAACCGACTGAACCCCGAGAGAAAGAAGGCGCTTCGTGGCCGCTGTTTAAGGTGAGACTGAACTTTTATTTAACTCCTATTGAACGTTTCAAAGTTTTTTAATTTAACATTCGCATTCTGCAACTAAAAACCCGCGGTTCCTATCGTATTTGAAGCAATACTTCTAACTCGATTTCTTCATTGTGCCGGGGAAACATTGTACAAGTTCAGCCGGAAGGTTGAAACAATTGGAATTGTTTTATATGTAGATGATTTTCAGTACTTTACTTTGAAACATCTGGTAAATTCTACGTTTTGCACTCTCATATTATTAGTGATTATTGTTAAACTAAATGTCTTTGCTAATATGTGCTGGAATCTGAGGCAAGGAATTATAAAAAAATCACTTAACCTTTCATGATAACAAAAAACTTGATCACTTATTTTCATCAACAGTTATTCAAGCTGTTGCATTTCTATTGTCACATTTGTTCATTTGAATTATTTTATGTCATATATTTATAAACCTCTATAAATTTCCTGAAGGATGCTCCAGAGCGATTAATAAAGTTCCATCTATCTATTGATCACTATGCCGCCAAAGATGAGATAAAATATATTTGTCCTCCAAATAACTACAAATGTGAAATCAAATAGACAATTGCAAAAATTGAATATTGTTTGGACATATGGTTTCTGAGTGGAAAAATGTGAACGGAAATACATCTGTACCTGTGACGTTGTCTCTGCAGGTACCAGCCCTAATTCATTGTCAATCCAGACGCCTGCTGCACCATGGTGATCATGACGGAGAACAGCCGTGGGACTCAGTCTAGCCCTGCCCAGGGACGGCCACTGCAGGTTGGCTTCTATGAGATCATCCGCACCCTGGGGAAAGGCAACTTTGCAGTGGTGAAGCTGGCCAAACATAAGGTCACCAAAACACAGGTCAGTAAGCACTCTACTGTGGGAAATACTGACATTAAAAAAAAGTAGGAATCCTAACAATACCTGGTTATGTCTGATGTTTTGGGTTTTTTTTTTTTTTTAGGTGGCCATAAAGATCATCGATAAAACCAGACTGAATCCATCCAACCTGGAGAAGATTTACAGAGAAGTGCAGATTATGAAGCTGCTGAACCACCCACATATCATCAAACTGTACCAGGTGTGTATTATCTCTCCGGTTCCATCTTCCTGCGTCATTGTGAGAGTAGATCAGCCGAGGTTATTCAGCCGGTGTCACATCTGCACTGTCATCAAACTATCACGGTGTGTGTGTGTGTGCGCGCGCAACACTAAAAGCTGCAAACGTGAGTAAGGGATAGAAATCTGTGGAGCACTTATGTGGTGCAGGACATTTGCCCTGGCTTGCATTTTGTCTGTCTGTTGATCTGTGGCTGCAACAGATCATCAGAAAAAGCCAAAGGTGGTTGTTTTACTTTTTGGTCTGGAGGCGTGAGAAATACAACCATCAGCCAAGTGCTGGTTAAAGACTTGTCCACTGCTCTGAATGTTAAGCCTCATTAGCAGCTGTAAACGCCAAGTGCAATGTGTTTGTGTCTCACGTGCGCGGATAACTGACAAAGCCACTTGCTTTACCGCTAATCAAATTGAAGACTTAGCGAGAGGAATCCACTTTTTTTTTTTTTTCCTGAGTTGACCTTGCGGCTGCTGTGGCATGTGGTAAACAAAGAAGACGTACCTCTGTTGGACTTAGACAGTATTAGTACTGCTGTCTTTTTTAACGGTGTCTGAAACCATATTACATCCTTTTATATCAATATAGAGTTTTTAATTTTCCATAATTTTTTGGGTTGGATGTTGGGTATGCAACACATCATACCAAGAGTTTTTTTTTTTGTTTTTAAATGAATATTAACATTTTGAAGATTGACACCACAGGTGGTATAATCTGTCAGTTGACCAACAACCGACAGTTGCTTCTGCCTCATAAGAGATTTGGAAATGGAATAGCAAATATTATAAAAATTAAAAAATTACAATAATATAGTATCTAATCTATATTTCGCTGTTGTCTCCATGTATTGGCTCTTTTTTCTCCCCACATTGAGAGGGGGGTTAATTTTGGCATCGTGCATGTGACCTCTTGTCTGATAAATCAGCTGCTTTTTTTTCTATTCTCTGGCTGCACCCATGGGAACAAAATGTGCTTTTTTTTGCCTTGTTTCCAAGGATCACTGAAGCTGCAGCCTCTCTTTGCCACTTCATTACTCTGACCTCGTATCGTCCACAAACTCCCCCACTTATCCTCATAAATCCCCCGTTTCTTCCAATGGGATTGTTCGTACGAAGTCAGCCTTGCAGTCGACCATGGAGTCTCACTGGGAATATGAAGAATTATTTGATGACGTCGGGTTAGAACATTTCTGTTTCAGATAAATCAAATGTTTTCCCTTGGGATTCTAATAGGAATATTTAAAGAGGCATGTCTGATAAGGGGTTAATGCTTCTTCATTTGGGGGGATGGGGTCTGCTGATGCTGCCTGACGTGTCGTGTCTGTTCCAAAGCACCATGACGTCATCAGCACCACAAGGTGATAGAGCTCCAGAAAGCTGCCTTATCTCTCAGATAAAGACTGCTGACTGTTTGGAGGCGCCTCAGCACTGAACTGTGCCTGGTGTCTGTAAAATAGGTTTCACCATTCACTAGAATCCATTGACATTTAATCCTGGGTTGTCCAACAAAGAAAACCCAGACGGAGTTTTGCCGTATGTCAAAATTTGTCTTTGTTGTGCAACCTTTTCAGCTGAGACGCTGTGTTCCCAGAGGCTCAGCTAGGAAGTGGAGGCTTTCTGCAAGTTCCTGGAAAGGGCTGTTATTGTGGCCCGCGTGGTGTGCTACACAATTACGCTGGTGGTGTGTTTGACAAACTTGAAGGGACTTTGGGAACCTTTGCATGAGTGCATCACAGACTGTGGGAACCTATATCTTTGCCCATGGTATAAGAACTGAAGAAGAAGAATAATATAAGAATTGAAGCTTAAAATTCAGTAACCACAGCGTGACCCAGCAATGGTCTTGAGTTGGATGTTGGTCATGATGGTCTGCGTGTTCACATCTATCTGTGTCTGTTTCCAGAAATATTACATAAATGGCCCACAGGAAGCAATGGACACTATTTTATGCAATAGGCCATGTTGTGAGAAGCCAGGGGGATATGCATGGAACAAGTTCATGTAGAAGAATAAAAGGGGATTTTTTTTGCTAATAAAATGTATCATGACTGGGGATGCCTGGAGCAGGAAGTGGTGATTTGAAAAAAAAAAAAAAAAACAGTTCATCCAGTCCACTGACTTTATAACTTTCTATTTTTGTAGGTCATGGAGACCAAAGACATGCTGTACATGGTCACAGAATATGCAAAGAATGGAGAGATGTTTGGTAAGTTCAGCTCCTGTTTCTTCTTATTTGTCTGCCCAGGAGCAACTCACATTTTTGCTTCACTTGTGCTTGTGGTTGTTGAGCAACACTGCAGTAAACCAGCTCCTTTATAAAAATCCTAACATCATAAAATTTAGCTTAAAAGAGTTTTTTTTTATAGCATTCTTGTTGCATTTTAATTTTATGATTGTTTTCGCTTTAAAAGAAAATTGCCTGTTCCTGGATGGAGCAACAAACCCCTTTACGTCAGACACATCATAAATGTGACCTCTTTTTTTTTCATTCTTCAGACCACCTAACCTCAAATGGGCGTCTAAGTGAAGATGAGGCACGGAAGAAGTTCTGGCAGATTCTAACAGCGGTGGACTACTGTCATCGTCACCACATTGTTCATCGCGACCTAAAAACTGAGAACCTGCTGCTTGATGCCAACATGAATATAAAACTAGCTGGTAGGTCTTCACAATTCATTCTTTTTCTTTCTCGTTTCGTAACCTATAGGGTGATTAGTCTAATTTCTGATGAGGCAAAAATTTAATTCTTTGTTTAACTCCACTTAAGACTAATTGGCTCTGCTCAGTTTTTATCCCTCTTTTATTCGGCTTTCTTTTGCCAGAAGAAGACAATATGGCATTACAAGCAAATGTAAATTAAGCTATTATTTTTTTAACCGAAGAGCTAGGTTAAAAGTGGGACTAATCTTTTTTTCAATTATCACTAACACTTATGAGCACAAAGCGACACTATTCCATTTCGAAGTAGTTCTGCTCACTTATGAGGCAGTGCCGCACAACCAGTCTGCTGTGTGAAGACGGGGCAGCAAGAAGAGGAGGGTGGGGGCCTCACGTCAGACTGATATAATCTAACCCATGAACACCAGGAAAACAAATTGCATAAGACTACTAGGGTTGAAAGAAGAAAAGACATCTATGTCCCACTGCCCTGACGTCCCCCAGGCTGCAGTGAGGCAGGGAAAGAAAATATGTGGAGTAACACAAGAGACTACTGTCTCTCTCTCTGTGTCCTCTAGACTTTGGATTTGGAAACTTCTACAATGCAGGGGAGCCTCTGTCTACGTGGTGTGGAAGTCCGCCTTATGCTGCCCCTGAAGTGTTCGAGGGCAAAGAGTACGAGGGGCCTCAGCTAGACATCTGGGTGAGTTTGCACAGCTGTAAAATGGACAAAATCACCAAGAGGTAGTCTGTGTGTGTGTTCTAATACTTATCACTTCTTATGTTTACATAGAGCCTAGGTGTGGTCCTTTATGTTCTGGTCTGTGGCTCGCTTCCATTTGATGCACCCAGCCTTCCTGCCCTCAGACAGAGGGTGACAGAGGGACGATTCAGAATCCCTTTCTTTATGTCCCAAGGTACGAACCCCCCCAGATTTCTCACCTACTCCATCAACCCTTATTAAAGGTTCTAGTCAAAACAGATCATACATTGTTTTAACACACGTCTTTGTTCTCTTCCAGACTGTGAAAACCTGATTCGTAAGATGCTGGTTGTGGACCCAGCCAAGCGAATCAGTGTCGCTCAGATCAAGCAGCATCGCTGGATGCTGGCAGACCCGACAGCAGCCCACATGACTCTTAGCCATTCCATCACAGATTACAATTCAAATCTGGGCGACTACAGTGAGCCAGTGCTGGGCATTATGAACACTCTGGGCATCGACCGGCAGAAGACAATTGAGGTGATTAAAAAATATTTATTATATAGGTCACTTTTGAGCTAACTATTTAGATTCTTACCCTTTCAAGCTAAAATAATTCAGCATCTGCCTTTTGCCTATAAGAAAAAAAACAAAAAAAACATTGTTTCTTTTTCAGTCTTTGCAAAGCAGCAGCTACAATCACTTCTCTGCCATCTATTATCTCTTGCTGGAGAGGGTCAGAGAGCATCGTGCACAGCAGCTGAGTCGCCATTGTGGCACCTGGAATCAGAGATCCAGAAGTATCTCTGATTCCACCGGCCCAGAGGTGAGCACTCCAGCAGTGAGTCCCAATCTAAGATTTGTATAAATCCGATATGCATTCTCTAATTTAACTGGATTTGTTCTTGGTTATTTGTTTCCAGATGATTGTGGAGTCAACTGACAGCTTTAGGACAACAGCATTTTCACTTGCAGCTCAAAACAACCCTGCGGTGTACCCTGAGGTGGAGTGCGACCAAGGAGGGTTATTTCAGGTAAGAATCTGAAGTAACCTTGGTAGCATTCACTGACAGAGCCTTAGTCGTTAATATTAACTGTGGTGAAAATGATTCCATACATATTCTTTCTATAGTCATCAATCAACTGACTGTGTTTTATCATCTCCTCCTTAAAGCGTGTAGTATTTCCGGTGGAAGCCAGCCTGAACAGACTGCTCTGGAATCGCTCCATTTCACCTAACAGCCTACTGGAGACGAGCATCAGTGAGGAAGTGCGACCCCGAGATCTGGAGGAGGAGGACGTTTCGCAATCCCATGGCCCTTTGCTGCTTCCTAACACCACCTCACGCAGACACACTCTGGCTGAGGTGTCAACTCCATTCCACCAGTGCAACCCTCCCAGTAAGAACGACAGAAACAATAAAGAAAAAATGATATCATTCTGTCTTCTCTCTGGGAGAGTCTAAGTTTATCTTTGTTCTTTCATGTGAAGGCATCGTGGTCAGTCCCTCTGATGGCGCCTCCTCTGACAGCTGTCTAAAGTCCTCATCCAGCCACACCCCCTCGTTGCAGGCTGCCATTTGTGAGGTGTCAACACCTCTGGCCTTGGGAGGAGAAGGTGGAGCTCTTATACCAGGAGCTGCTCCCCTGGCCCTCTCCTCCCACCTCCTTCCCCAGGCTCAGGGTAGTCTGCCAGCTGCCAGCTTTCAAGAGGGGCGTAGAGCTTCCGACACCTCCCTCACACAAGGTACGAGATCATGAAACAAAGCCTCGTCCGTCAATTCACATACCATACTCATCATTCATCTCAGGTCAAAACAAAAGTGCTAATTTTGTTGTTATGTAACACCATTTCACAGGCCTTAAAGCTTTCCGCCAACAGCTGAGGAAAAACACACGCACTAAAGGGCTTTTGGGATTAAACAAGATCAAGGGTCTGACCAGACAGGTTGTCCCACCAGCCCCCTCCACCCGAGGTAGCAGGGGGTCGCTGGGTCCAGCCTGGACTGAGCATCGGAGTATGCTGGAGGAAGTGCTTCATCAGCAAAGGTGAGACACTCTCACTATGTTAAACTTAACTAAAGCAAACTAAATCCAAAGGTTGGAATATGCAATTTATATATTTGTGCCCATTTTATAGGTTGCTGCAAATCCAACATCAGGTACCTCAGGTCCAGGCATCCCAGACAGGACCTACCCAGAATCCTCTTCTGTTTTTGGCCAAGCAGCAGACACACTGTACCCCATCTACAGGTGTGTTTGCTTCGCCCTCTATCTATAATACTTCCCCAGCTATGCCCACTCAGCCAGCATCAGTGGGGGTCCAGCACGGCCCCTGGCAACCTACCCTGGAAACATCCACCTCCTCCACCTGCTCTACATCCAGCTACTCCTCCTCAATGTCCCCAGTGGCCTCTGCTGCTTACCTTCTTGAGGCTCATCTGCACATCAGCCAGCAACCTCACCCTCACCTCATCTTTCAGCAGCAACCTCAGTCTGTAGCACAGGGCACTTTCCCCATTCTGTCAAAACCTTCTGTCTGGAGCTCATCTGCAGACTCAAACACAACTCCTAACATGCAGGAGTTGGGACTGGCTGGTCAGCAGCAGCAGCAGCAGCTCAGCAACTGTGTGATGGTGAAGTAAAGACCCAACTAATGCTCCGTGGACTTGATTTTGACACAGAATGAGAAAAAGAACAAGAGAAATGAAGCAAATAAGAGAAGAAACAACCAACAGATGTTCAAAGCAACAGTGTTGTGCACGTTGTGTCTGTGCTTTGGATATAAGCTAAAGACCAAGCAATAATCAACCTCTGGATGAGATTGCTGAATCTCTAAGACCGCCAGATAAGCAATAATAACAGACAAAACTCCTGATGGACTCACTTGAATGAAACAAGAGCTGACATCATAGAATCCTGACTCCTTAGTTTTAACGCTAGTTTTTTTTTTCCAATTCCTTTTTATTTTTAATTCACTTGAATGGACACAAGACCAACCTTTATTCCTTTTTTAACGAATATTGCTCCTGCTGATTCATCGCAGAGTTCTGCAGCAGTACGATGACCACGGGTCACAGTGCCCTCAGCTTACCAACACTCATTGTAGGAGTCAATATTGGTTTGTATTGAAACTGTGATTTATTATGTGCAGGATAGTTATTACAGCTAGACCATTGCTGCTTTTACCTCAAACTGAAAAAAAGACTTTGTTTTTAGCCAGAGCTGCAAAGAGAATGAAAATCACATTTGGTACATCGGTCAGGTTGGATCAATTTTATGGACACAGTTCAGCTTTGTGAAGTTGGACTGTCTTCTTCTGATAACTTTGCTAAATGCTCAGGCCAGAATTGGGATTTAAGAATATTAGGAGTTGATGATGAGGACAGAACAAAGACTATGGGAACCGTGCAATATTTCACTTTGAAATACTTGGAAAGAATCTACATAGGATTATTTTGAAAAAAAGAGAGAATCACAGGCCTGAGCATTTTATCTTTCAATGTGTTTTTACTCTGGTAGGCTGACAAGAATAGGTACTTGCTAAAAAAAAATGACACTGTAGAAAAGGAGAGGTAAAGACAAGAAAGCATTTCAAAATGCTGCTGTTTTTCTTTCCGCACAACATTCTTGTAAATCTTAAATGAAACAAAAAGTTTGATTTTTTTTTTTTAACCAAAGAGAGAACAGCACAAGAGGGATCTATCGTAGATAGTGACTACTGACCTTTATCTCTGAATGCTGTTTCAAACTGTAGCACGGTGGTTTCATTACAATTCACATCACATTCAATGTGAAAAAAAAACTCCCTTTGCCACTGAATCTTTAATGCTACACATTGTTGTAAATAGCTCTAGCTGTTATTGTCAGGACCATGATGGTGTTCGATTTTGTACTTTTCTACAAAAGACGCAAGAAAGAAAAAAAAAAAAGATAGCAATACGTCATAAGAATATGTCATGCTGGAAGTTGAACTGACTGCACTTCAATTGTGGCTCTTCACATACGAGCACAAATGATCCCATGGAAGATGGGTGTAATTTGTGGTGACGCGTTAAAAAAAAAATGTGTGGCGCTAGAATTTTATTGTCCTTCCTCTCATATGCGTGAAACAAATTTTAGAAGAAGTGTTGTTTTTCCGTCTAGACTACGTGTTGGAAACATGCAGTATTTATACATTGACCCTATGTGTTTTAGTTGATTGCACTTATTTACAGAACATGTGCCTTTATCTAAAAAAAAAAAAAATAGTCACAGGGTTTCTTTTTTACTCTGATCACTACACTGAAAATGAATATCTAAAGCCTCCAGTAATGGCCGTTCCATCAAAAGCCCTGTTTAACAGCATTTTGACCCTTGAGTTTGCCACGTAAACTGAAGCTACGTTGCACTTTATTCATATTTCTCATATGTTATGTTTGTTGTGAAGAATAGAGAAGAGGAATCTGAATAACTATTGAGAAAAAAAAAAGACAAACGCTAAAATCTCTCAAAGCAAATCTGTTTAAAAAGGTTGTTTGATAAACCTTGGACAATAAGTACTTGTTTTTTGTTGTCCCTCTTGTCGTTGGTTACTTGACTGTATATGCATGTGCAAGTCCATGTGTGTGTGTGTGTGTGTGTCTGTGTGTGCTTGTGCTTGTGTGAACGCATGAAGGAAAACAGAAGTAACATGAAGGGCGGAGAATGTACACGATGATTGTTTATTTATGTGACTATTTATTTAAATAAAGTTCACTTCCTGAAAATTGTGTGTTTGTATTCGTCTGGTAACAAAGAAACCGTAAAAAGATTTGCACACATAATGAAAAAAAAAAACAAACAACAGCAACTACGAGAAAACAAGACGTACACATCTGTAGCACTTACAAATGATCTTTTTTATTATTATAATAACAAAGTATGGTTGAGAAGAGAATCAAGACGTGTCTCCAAAAAATGGATCTTGGTATTTTTACTGGACCAGGGTTGTCATCATTGAAAATGTAACAAAGTGCAGCAGCCAAAACGTGCCTAATGCTTGTCTTCTCTGACAGATGGACAAATCTACACACTTGATTTGTAGATTAGACCAGGTCTGGGCGAACTAAGGCCAGATGCGGCCCATTGAGCTTTTTAATATGGCTCTCTAACCTTCCAAATCAAATAATTTATTTATATTATCATTATACTTATTCCTTCCCCTGCTATAACACATTTCCCCAGTAGATTACATCATTAAGGGTATTAGGAATGTAGTATTTGAGGTTCTTACATGACTTTTACATCCGTTTTTCTTAGGTCAAACGGCCCCCGACTTTAATTTTAGATCTAATTGTCGTTCTGCAAGTCAAAAGTTTTTCCTTTTGCCAAAGGTGCCGTCACTGCTATCTGTGTCGTTTGGGCAGTGCATCTGTAGCCCATGATTAGCCTATGCACCAGCCTACAGATGTACATGGCTAGCAAAAAATATCCACTAAACTAAAAAAAAAAAGAGCAGAACAAATCTTTAAATAAACTACGATTAGTGGAACTAAATGCATTTGGCTAAATATCTTTCATTCTGACAGCCATGATTTTGCTCAAAAGCAGGAAGACACGGACACAGCAGGAACAAAGAAGAAATAATGAAATGGTTACATGTTGAAAAAAAGACAGACCATTGTGTAAGATGGTGAAAAATATAACTACTATGAAATTTACAATATGATATATCATATACTATATATTATCTACATTGTTATGGGATCTTCTAGCTTGAATTGATTATCATATGACGTCAACACCCACATGAAACCTGGGCAATGATAAACAGCGATTATGTAATGGACCCCGATGAACTTCACCACTGGCTTGTTATTCGCTACACAATAGAAAGTCAGATTTGTCATGTCTAAGAGAAAGCACTGCTGTCTGGTCACCTGGAAAAATACCAGAAGATTCAAACCATATACAATGACATAAAGAGGTGGAGAAGGTGGAGGAGTTCAGATGCTTGGGCTCAACTGTTCAGAGCAGTGGAGACTGTGGAAGAGAGGAGAAGAATGGAGTGAAGGCAGGATGGAACAACTGGAGAAAAGAGTCAGGAGTGATTTTTAATAGAAGAGAGTCAGCTAAGGTGAAGGGAAAGGTTTACAGGACAGTTGTGAGACCAGCCTTGATGTATGGATTAGAGACATTAGGAATAGGTAGAAGACAGGAGACAGAGCTGGAGGTGGAGGAGTTAAAGATGCTGAGGTTCTCTTTAGGAGAGACAAGGATGGACAGGATCAGGAACGAGGTGATTAGAGGGACAACACAGACAGGAAGCTTTGGAGAAAAAGCTAGAGAAGACAGATTAAGATGTTTTGGACATGTTCAGAGGAGGGACAGTGATTATATTGGGTGAAGAATGCTAGACATGGAGCTAGCATTCTTCTAGCGGAAGGCCAAAGAGATGATTTATGGATGCTGTGAGGGAGGACATGGAGGTGGTTGGAGTTGAGGATGCAGAGAACAGGGTGAGATGGAAATTCTTGACTCGCTGTGGCAACCCCTGAAAAACGGGATAAGCCGAAAGGAGGAGGAGTAGAGGAGGAGAAGCCTATCAGTAAATATGAAGGTCCTGAGGTATTTCACATATTCCACAGTCTGGTCTTTAATAGATGCTGTTTGATATGTGTGGGCGACATCTTCTATTTTTAGTGATGAGTTGTTTGCTCTAAACTTAGTCGACTCTGTCTGCATTAACACCGTATTCCTAGAGAAAAATGTAAGACCTGCATTGCCTAATAAACATGTATATTTATGACATGACTCACTGATGTAGTCACACATTAATGCCACCAATGAACCTGCAAATACCGAATCCAACGTAAGTGTTAGAATGAGATATTGAATAGTGTGAAAATATGACGTGGGAAAACAATAAATCTATGGAAAACATGAATCCGTGTTAATATTTTGGAAAAATAAATGTAAATAAAGGCTGTAATTTTGGCTGCATTGTTTCAATTCATTTACATGTTTAAATGGTATGTTATGTATTCTGTATTATTCTGTTCTGTTCTTCCTGAAATTAACTTTTGTTTGTCGCACACTCCAGCCCACTAGGTGGCAGAAAAGCATGTAAAAATCATGTTTGGTGAACACAGATTGGTACAGGATTTTGTCTCATTTCTGCAGTCCTTTAAACCCATAGTATCACCTTGAAATAAAACATTTTAACATTTTTATACAACATGAACACAACCACCAGATCAAACATCTGTCAGGACAATACAAATAGAGCAGTAAACAGTGTTGTCATATTATATTGAAGAAACACTAGCGGTACAGTAAATTTGGATCCAGAGTCATACCAGGCTGCTTTCAGCCAACTCGTGGCATCGGAGTTTAGTTTCATGTACATCTCAAGTGACCATTTGTGTTTGGATTTCATATCTCCTCCCACTATGCAAACAACCATGTAAATCACTTCAATTTCTGCGGGGCCAGAAATAACCGTCGGGAGACTATACGTTTGCATAACAATGTACAGCAAATCCTTCCCACGTTAGAGGTTCCGGTGTTCTGGGTATGAATGTGTCCTCAAAGACTTGTATGTGCACTCACTCGTGTATTAGGAGCTGTACATTTGTAATCGGAACAGCTAAAACAGTGTGAGCTCAATGGCAGCCATTACCGAACTCCCGCAGAGGCAGAGCAAAGCCTATGAAGACAAGGCCATTCTCTGAACACTACATTCTTCCTGAAGGAGCAGCTGTGGAGTCGAACTCCTCAAAGACTCTGTGAGACAGTGCTGTCTACTGTGGGATACACCACTTACAAACCACTCACAATGGGTGGCCAGAGATTTCCTCGTGATAACTTTTGTCGGCCCAGTGTGAGGAAGTGCACAGAAAAGATCACAGACAGAGACTCGGCACCAGCTACAACTTAGTAAAAGATCGTGAAAAACCGAGAAAAGTGACATAGAGAGACAGACAGAGACATAGAGACATTGTTGGTGGAGTATATATTGTATTACATAAAAAAAAAACCCACGTGTAATAAAATATTCAATATAATGTCAAATATTACATAATATAGTGGGGTGTGTTTTTGTTTTTGTTTTCTTTCTGGACCAGGGTCTATTCCTCTGTTATTGTTGTGGAAGTCCAGGGTTAACTTCCTAGGTAAGATCAAATCCCAGTTAGGGATGTTGTTGTCTTCGAGTAGGCTCGAAAAGCAGTGGTCCACAACCACTGGGACAGGGACCGGTACCAGTCCGCAGGTGAAATGGTGCCATTGATACAATTGGAGTCATTGATACAAGATTCTAAACTATTATACCGGTCTGGTCGCAGAAAGTTATAGGCTGTGTGCACTTGAGAAATCCTTGTTGTGCCCATGCACAGTTAATCCAGGTAGGAAGATTTTATAGGTAGGAAAATATTTCAGAACACCAAAAATTAAAAAAAAAAAAGTTTTAAAAATAGTAACGAGACATTTGCCCGGTCCGTGACGCAAAAAACGTTGGGGAACACTGATATAACGTATGGAGCCCGAGTCAGTTCAGTTGAACACAATCTTTTCAGTGCATACTTTTTTTTTTTTTTATAAAGAAAATAATTAATATGAGATCAACAAACAATTAGCAACAACTTCTATAATCTCATTATGGTCTCATGTCTTTTGGAGTATCTCTTCAGTTCTAACAATGGCCTCTTTTTTCATCCAAAATATTGTAGGACCAATTCCAGCCTTGAAGTGTACTGCTCTACAACCAGAATAACAACAACCTACAGCGTAGCAACTGTGGAGTAAGAAGAAAACACACGATTCTGAATGTGAAAGGAAATGTTCATAAGCACTTTGCCAAAAAGCATTTTAAGTCTATGGCAGGTTTTTTAAATGCAACTAAAAGGTTGACTACACAATATGTAACAATAAATGTAATGTAATATGTATTAATATAGATATAATTGTCATTTAAGAAGGCTTAATGCAAGGAGTACAAAGAAAGCTGTCGACACAGCTGAATTATAATGAGGGAATGCAGATGGAGAAGCTGTTTTACACAAAACATACACAACACATTTATACTTCAAGAGCTACAGTAATTACTTCACTCCAGAATAAATATGACATGGTTCAAATAATAATTATTATTGCCTGGATATGGTTTTATATTATTTGGCCAAATGCATGGAAAACAAAAGAGCAATTTGTTCCGTTTATTCATATAAACAAATGACACAGCCCCTCACCCATCACAGTGAAGCCGGGTGGAAGTGAACTGTAGGAAGCCTCGCATTTGTTTCATATAAAGTGTCTGTCAATCAAACGCAGCAGAGTAATTAGGTTTCCTTCACAACAGCAACATCATGGATCAGAGCCAGGCCTGGCCAGATGAATCAGCTGACATGGCGAGCTTGAGAGGATGAGAACATGAGAGGCATATGACATGCACCCGCGCAGCAAACGGCAACTCAACAGTTCCGTTTGAGAGACAATAAAACCGGCGGCTGCTCAGAATAAACAATAAAAAAAAAAAAAAAAAAAGCCGCACACGCAGCAAAGCCAGACGCAGGGTTCCTGCCTGGTAATGATCTCACGCTAAGTGCTTGACTGAGTCATCTCTGCAAAGGCTGTTCTGACAACTATCTCCCATCCCAGCAGCCTCTGGGTGGGGCTAATCATTCTCCAGCTTCATCAGCCACGGGACAACAACTCTGGTTGTAAACATGGGATGTCTGGAGGGCGTGGCTGCTGCATTGGCCTACTGTAACAACACACACCAGCAGACAGATATAGTGCCTGTGTTTCCCACTGCTGAGAAACACAGCATCTGAAGACACACGTAACAAACGGTGCTCCCTTAAAGGAGCAAGGAGAATAAATTTTATTTTGCCATCCTTTCTCGGAGCACAGACATAAATCCGCAGAGACTTTTCCCATGGTGCAGCGAGGGCTGCTGTATGCTGATTTCCTTCTAACTGATTATGACATGCAATGGCAAACAGAAGCAGGGCAGCTCTGTGTGGACCTGGAAATCTCTTTTCTTCTGCCTCCAAGGTACCAAAGGTTTGTAGCCTCTCTGTGGAAACATAAGACGGCTGAGTTCTGAGGAGCCCAGAAAACTCAACCGTGTATTCTGTTTGCCAGCATTTTATACATATTTTAACTTAATATTATGGCGGCAGATAACAGTCTAAAAACACAAAAATTATTTGAGAAATTATGATAGTTCTTTTTACAATGTATTTAACTTCATTTAGCCAGGTCAGTTGTTTGATATAAAATGCATACTTTTATTTATTTCCATTTTGGTGGTGTGATAAAAAATTGTAAGGGATGTTTACAGTCTTGTTGGCTAAAAAAATATCCAATCAAAAAACAGCACATATTGTTAAAATCGTCAGATCGTCAAATACTAGCTTGACAAACGTCACAATAAGCGGCTACATGTGGCTCTTTCTCACAGAGAAGCAACGGTACCAAGAAGTGGCCTTCAAAGTGACATCAGCTTTTTGAAGTTGAATAAAATATCCTGAAATCCAAAGCAACCAGGCAGGAATAAAGACGCAAGGCAGAGAGAGTGTGAATCTGATGGCACTGCCAGAGCATAGTGACGTTACGTTGTTTATTAACCAGGCATGAGATAAAGCATTTTTATTGTCTAGTTATTGACAACACACTAAATAAAAGAGGATACATTTGATTTTATATAAAAGTGTTAGTAATGTTGTCTTAATAGCAGTGATTCTTATATTACCTCTAGCAGGCTAAATGACTGTTAAACAGTCTTTTTTTTAGACAGAACTATATTTTCTGTACATATTATTTAGATTTATGCTGGATTTGTTGGTTAATTTCACTTGAAAAAACAAAAACTATATAAACCTTTGCATATAATGTAAGAAGTTATTTGTTAAATGTGTTAAGGTGGAATTCAAGGGCACATCTGAGAGAGCTGGTTTATTACAGTTGTAAATTAAAATGTTTTGAAGAAAATTAACATTTAATAAAAAAAAAATAAAAAATCTAAAACCCTTCCTATGAAATATGGGTGTGACATTTTTTCTTGAAATAGGAATAAGTCCTACGGAGACTGCTACACCTGCTACACAGGAACAGATAAGCTAATGAAGATAGATGTATGGATGGATGGATACATGAAGTTCCTTACTTATTCCACGTTGGGGAAAATCACAACCCAACACCGAGTTCTTGTAACCCACAGATACCACACAGTTGATACACAAAGGCTGCCGCAAAGGTTTTGCCACTCAGTGTATAGTTACTTTCAAACCCCAGACCTTCTGAGTATGAGGCAGACGTGTCCGACAGGCATTATAACCACCAAACAGTGGAACCTTCTTGTTTGCCAGATGGCAGAAATGAAGAGGAATCACATTCCCACACTGACAGGGCCAGACAGATTCAAGTCTGTTAAATTAACTTTTGTGGATAATAGGTCACTACATTAGACGCAGCACTTTTACATCACTCAAACCTAGCATTTAAACAAGGGTGTGTAGACTTCCTTTATTCACTCTAAGTTAATAAAACAGACAACACGAAGAAAATCAGGGCCACGTACCGTCTCTCTATTATTATTCTCTATCTTGATTGTTGATGCATGGCAGGGAAATGCCCTTTCATCTATCAGGGCAGGGCGCTGCATCCGCCTATATATAAATTTAATTCTCCAAGTAAATTAGGATTGATCACTACAGCTCTAGGCCACAATCAGCATCCATGATCTAATCAGCGCTCGGCCTGAGACAGAAAAGGATACTTCCATAAATAAAAACCATATGAGAGCCAGAAAGTACTCATAACACCGGAGTGGGGGAGTGGAGTGGATTTGATTTCCCTCTCACTCACTCCCCCTCTCGTTTTCTACAGGTGTGCTTTTAGACACCTTCACTTAGCCGCACATGTTGTTTTCCTGCGCCGAGCACTTTACATCACACTTGCATCATCGGCAGATGTGTTCACTGCATGTGGAGATGGAGTCGCAGCTCCAGTGGAAAAGCCTGGCTGAGGACAATTCCAGGGAGACAGGTTCTGTCAAGAGCTCCATGCCCAGTGACACCGAGGGTAATAAATTACCCAGAATTAACGTGTCATCCTTCGCTTCACTCGCACCATGCTGCCTAATGGATCTTTTAACCAAATGGATCCAGGAGGGAAACTCATCCCCGAGCTCAACACTGGTGTCTGGTCAACACTTGCATCTGAGGCTCAGGAAAATGCTTTTATAAGTTTGATGATTATGTTAAGAACTTGGAAAGATAATCTACAATGGGTTAACAAGACAACTTGCATTAAACCTTGCTAAAAAGATGGTTTTAGTCAAATAAGTTAAAAATTTTGCAAGAATGCAAACAAGTTAGCTTAGAAATCAGATCAATCTGGTATCAAATTGCAAAAAAAAAATCAAATATTAATTATACTTAATTTATAGGTAGGCGGTAGTGGCCTAGTGGTCCAGGAAGCAGACTTGGGTACCCAAGGTTTCAGGTTCGAATCTATCAGTTGCCAGGTTGCCACTGAGGTGCTCTGTTCCGACCCTTCTTGTGGGCACACCACCCACAGGGAGGCTCACAGTATGGTGCAATGTGATTTGGGTGGTGCGAACTGCCCCTGTGATTCGGTAACGGACAAGCATGATAAATGAATGAATAATGTATAGGTCAGTCATTAAAAATATAAAAAAAATAAATATATCAAAGATATCTTCACAACCACCATTATCTGACCTGTGAAAAACAAGCCTATATTATTAAAGGTCATCTGACATATGAGCTAACATAGTAATAGAAGAGACTACAATTCATACAGACATATTTTCCATGCAGCCCCAACACTAAAATATGAAACTAGTTTATACAAAAGCTGCCTGTTGTCATCTAGCACTTTTTGCTGTAAAAAAAAAAAAAAGTTGTTTTTTTTAAACAAATCCTTAAAATGCCCTGTACTTTACAGACAATATCTGTGTGAGCAGACACCACTACGGGTTGACAGCAGGCTCAGAAAGCCAGTGGCAGCGCTGTCCCTGTCACCGTCACTGTTAGGGAAACCCTGAGAGACGTGTCTCCACGGCCATTAAAAGTAAACTCTCCTTTTGATGCCTGTCACTGAGAGAAGAAGATATTTAGCAGACCATCACGAATGCCACTCACGTAGACTGGGTATCACTGGCACTGAGCCAGTACGGTGACAAGCTGAGAGTGTGGCGGAGCGCGAGCACACGTAGACATGCACCTGGAAACTTCTCAAATAAAGTGAAACCTATGGAGTGAAGGCATTTTGTTTTTCTTTTCACTAATTGCGAATAAGGGTGAGCTAATTTCTATTTTGATGACTTGTCAAAAGTCAAATTGCATGTCTGTGCACTCGTGTTATTTTTTATTTTTTTTTTTTATTTTTATTCCAATAAGGGACACTTTGGCTAAAATAACTTTGCTGATGAGATGACAGCTTCCTGTGTTGAAATCGTAATTAACTGTCAAATTCATGTACAAACTGATTTGGTGCAAACATATTTTTGACTAGTAATTTCACCTGTGTCTAAAGATTTGTTGTTGTTTTTTTTTTGTTTTTTTTGCAGTCCACAGGAGATA
The DNA here is from genome assembly GCA_016785265.1 of Paraplagusia blochii. Classification (NCBI taxonomy): domain Eukaryota; kingdom Metazoa; phylum Chordata; class Actinopteri; order Pleuronectiformes; family Cynoglossidae; genus Paraplagusia; species Paraplagusia blochii. Next base: position 72,294 of record JAFBJS010008616.1, read on the forward strand.
ACGCCATTATCTTACAAAATGAATGTAAAATAAAAACACAACACAGAGCAGAAGATCATCTGAAATACATGACTAATTAAAGACAAAGCCACTATAACACTTATAAGCAGCAATAGGTTGCTTTTAAATATATAGTAGAACAGAAGGAGGAAAAACCCACAGGCGAAGCAAATGGCAAAATAATCATTTTATCTTGATTTTATTGTTTTCATAATCATGGGATGGAATGTTGATTTATCACCCAGCTCTGCGTTGGACTATTTATTATGGATGTTTATTTCTATGTGCTCCACGTAATATGGGCCATGAGATCCATAATCCTCTCTGCCTCGACTTCCCATCTCTCCGAGACAGAAGCACTTTTCTTCACTAAGCTTCGCCCTCCAAGATTCTGCCTTTCTGCTTATTTTGCAAACATCACGCAGAATCCCAAACCTCTGAAGTCACAATAAAATTTTCATAAAAGAGAGATCACAAAACCTGAGAAGCATAAAATTAGCACATCTGAATGAGTGGGTGTTATGCACAACACCGGGAACTGCTGCTGCTGCTGCCAAAAAATTTAAATTTCTGATGTCCTACCATGCACAAAGTGGAAAAGATCAATCACCTGTCAGTCGGGGCTGCTCTGGCATTCTGCAGCACTTTTGTATTTGCTGGAAACATTATTTTATTATTTTTTTTAGCTTAACAGAAAGAAAAATAATCACAATTCATTCATCCAAAAAAAAAAAAAAAACTTTCATACAGTTTTTTTGTTGGACGTCAGAATGAGTGCAGCTGACCAAGGAGTTACAATCTCTGAAAGAGGGAACTTAGTCCCTCAAGTACTTTAGAAAGCAATTCACAGGATACAGTGAATTTAAACTAAAACACGAAAGGAAACGATGTCAAATATTTGAACGTATTTTTTCCCTTCATTTTATTTCAAACTGCCTTCTATGGCGGTGAGAAAAATTAGAAACTTTGTTACTGGATGCAGTACTAATGGTTTTGGCAGATGGATAGTATTAGGGAAAAAAAATATTTGGGAGGATTGGCATATTCAAGAAGTTAAAAAAAAAACAAAACAAAAAAAAAACTGTGCAATTATATTTTTTTATTATGTAAAACGACTAGTAGCGGACTTTACTTCACACCAGAGGCAATGTCTCTGTGGTTTGAAACCCCAGGTTTGAATCCCAGTTAGGGCAGTTGGCTTCCAGTGGGCTTACCCCCTGCAGGAAGGTACAGTATGGTGCAATGTGATTTGGGTGGCAGTTGTGGAGACTGCTGTTTCCCAACTATGGATAAGCGGGTGAAAATGGATGGATGGATGGATGGATGGACTGCAAGCAACCTAAAGCCCGGGGACCAAATATGGTCCCGACAAATGCGGTCCGTTTGGTATTTAACCCGGCCCGCCAAACTCGTCCAAAATATACTATTGAATTATATCATCAATATTCTGTCTTTTCCCTGCAAAGCAAACGTTTAAAAATTCAAGCCTATATTCATGACTTTACTCATCACTAACCTAGTTCAGTTAATGTTTCTGACCTGGACCCTGTGTAAAATTCTAGTACTGACTGTGGCTCAGAAGTCAAAATATGTTCCAACTATCATTTGTAGTGGTACTATTAGCCATTGTAGTAGGTGTAGGGAAAGTGACAGTTGTGGTAGTAATCATAGTCATCGTACTTGTAGTAGCAACAAGGACTACTAATGGTACTTACGGCATAACAATTAGAAGCTGTTCAAGTACATGTTGTAGCTACAGCAGTGGTTAGCAGCAGCATCAGTAGCAGCAATATCAAGGGAGGTGGTAACAAGGGGTAGCTTTACTAAAGTTCATTCATTCATTCATTCATCTTCTTCTGCTTGTCCTTTGCCGCAGCTGGTGCCACCCAAATCGCATTGCAACATATTGTGAGCCTTCCTTTGGGTGGTGAAGAAGGTAGGTGGTGGGACGGTGCTATGCTCAGAGCACCTCAGTGGCAACCTAGCAGCTAGAGGAACATGAAACCCTTCCTTAACCACTAGGCCACCACCGCCGACTGTACTAAAGTTGCACAAAACAGCAGCAGCCATAGTAGTGGTATTAATAATACAGGCAGTATGGTACTAAAGTAGCAACACAAGCAGTGTAAGTCGTGTAAACTACACATGTTGACTGTACCTGGATATGGTTACAACGTTCTTAAACCAGTATAGAATCCAGAAAAAAAAACCTGGATCGCATACCAGAGAGCAGAGACTAGGTTTTGTTCTTGAGACAAAAATAGAAAAAAAAACAACACATTTTATCTCATTCTGAGCCAGTGTAACATTTAATTGACAGAAATTCGTCACAATGTCTGAGACGTTTAACAACCATGCAATAAGAAATTCAACTACTGCTGAGTAGACTAGCTCTCAGACCACATCCAATTTGAGCACAGTTAAGTGTCAAGGAGTTTCCATTAGAATTGACATTTTTCTACAAGTTGTAACTGTAGGCTTGATGTAGCAGGGGAGGCCAATTTAAGATGCGAGTACATTTAGAATTCATATCCAAGAAGTGCTGTCATTTTTAAAGTTCACGTGTGACCATTCGAGTCAAACACGTCTCTTGTCCAATTCACTCCTCGACCGACAGAGACAATCTAACGTAGTGATGTTGAATATATATTATTTAGAGAGTCCAATAAACCTTATTTCAATGTTGTATGTTTTAGACTCTACAGACAGACTCTACAGATCAGACAAATGTGATACAAGAAGGTTGCAGGATAAAAATACTTAATTTCTGCTATTTAAAGTTTGAAAAAAAAAAAAAAAAACATGTTGAACTGTATCGGCACAATCTTATAATTTTACCCAACACGCTGTTGCTCATAGCAGAACTCTAAGCCGGAGGCAAACATTACAGAAAAAAAAAAAAAAAAAGGATGTAACCATCTAAAGAGCAACATTTACATTGTGTTGACTACTATAAGTCATAGGCTGATAAAATTGTTTTGTTGAAATGAGAAATAGGAAAAATTAACTTTATATTAATTTGTACACATAAAATCCTCTAATTTTGTGGGTATTCAGTGATGCCTCAGGCGACATTCACTGTATTTTGTTTCGAGTGTCTTGAGCTCCAACTTTCCCACAGCTTTAATAAAGGCAACCAAAGGGAAAAAATTTGCCCTTACGAGTGTAGTAAGTAAGAAGCAGCAAGGTTCAAAAGAGGGAAGACCTTCTCAAGTGCGCTCATTGTCTCCTATTTAAGTGGGGTCAAGAAAGACCACGTCGAGTCGTGAACTCCAAGCCGCACCAGAAAAACAGCCGCTCTTAACCCAGCATACCTTGCAATGGCTAGGCAAGACAAAGAACGGCTTTATCCCCCCGCACTTAAGGTGCTTTCCCTCCCAAGACTCTCTTATGAAGCGGATCTGCTTAAAGTTTAATGGGGGAGACTCATATACGGGAGCTGACCTGGTAAAGAAACCTAAACTCTGCCAATCACTGCGAACCTGCCACAGTGGGTTAGTCTGGATTCTACGAGAAACAGAAAGATCTGCAGGCGAAGGAAGGAGTGAATAAAAATGTTGCACAAATAACACTTAATTGAGGTCAGTGTGATTGAACGCTGCAAGGCTAGGATGGCTTTAGCATCGGTTCCAGATGGCAGGCTGTTATTTCACTGTGCCCTGCTAATACTGCAGCATTCGATGCTGGTAACCTGAGTGTCCCCTGGGCCCTCTGGCTCCTCCACTGCACTGAAATCAGGGCCAAGTTCCCTCTGCTGCAACTCTGCAGGTTTACCCAACTTTAAAAGAAAGGGGGTGGAGGGTGCTTGGATGTGGTAGTGTGCGCCGGTATGTGTTACAAGGAGTTTTAATGTGGGGGGGGGCTGTGCAGCAGGGTAGAAACATAGCGCGTTAACACCATTGCCGTGTTTAACAAGTTTGGAAACAAGGAATACTTTCCCTTGAATCCTCATCACAGGTCGTTTGACTAAATGTTCTGACAGCCAGAGAGAATCCTGGACTCAAAGCCTCGCCTCACGTTAGAGTTCCTGAATCTGACCGACTCTGACGCCCATTCACTCTCAATCTGTAACTCTTCTCCAGAAACACTAAGGCATGATTAGCTCGCCTTTGGTTGGTGTTTCCTTCTGTTTTATGTTAAGATTTAATAACATATCGGGGCCAAGGCCACCGCTGAGAACATTAGTAATGTTAGTTCTGGATCTGGTCCAGGTTCTGTGAATTATCTTCAGCTTCACTGGACTGGCTCTTAAAAATTAGTCAATCAATTGAATTAGAGGCTGATTTACATTTTAAATGTAAACCTTCTCCTCAAACTTCCAGCAAAGGCATGTAGGCACAGGCTGCACGCCTACAGTATGTAGACATTTAAAAAGAGTAATACTCAGGTCTCCATGTTTTTTTTTTTTTTTTTAATATATAAATGCAATTACAACATAACTGGCAAATGGAACCATATTAATTTTAAAAAACAACCAATTTAGTAAAAGCACCGTGGGAAAAACTAGAATTCATATTAAATCCTAATCCATTCCCTACACCGAGTTGTAGGGGAATTCATCAGCATTTAAAAAAGGCAAATTAGCTGTATCAACGTTTAACTCGAGTTGGTTTGTCTTTATAACCATTGGTCAGGGGTTAGATTCCAACTTCATTCCAAACTGCTGAATGTGCACTGGTGTCAGTGTAAAATTTTTCACACAAAAGGACATAAAAAAATGATTTAAAACAAGGTTCTTTACATTTGCTGGCGATAAAACTAGTGAAAAACTCGTTTGACTTTCAACAGCATCCACGCAGTTCAGCCCTGACTGTGGTTTTCTAATACTAAGGTTTAAATCTTATTTCATTTTTAGAATCTGAGGACATGAATGAAATTGTCGTATCACCCGAGAATATCTGGACTGTTATGCTTTACCTACACAACCCCGAAGGAGGTCTGCAGAGATACTGCAGGACCCACTGTTAACAACGGCTGCATTAGAAAGTAGGGCTGCAGTGTCTGGCTGAGCCCAAGATCCTCCTCTATACTGTGTGTCTGGACATGACGCAATCAGTTGACTATATTACTAAAAAGTTACAATAAAAGGATTTTTTTTTTTTCTTTTTTTAACGTAAACTTTCTCGAATGTGAAGCCTCGGTAAATATCTCTTCTTTGCAGCTAAATTTTAAAACCAGTTAAACTGGATGGATGGATAGTTAGATAGAACTTTTTTTTTGGACAACTTAGTCTGTGCAATATATTACTGGAAAAAGTTAAGCGTTTCCTTATTGGATTCTGTTTCGCTAACAAATCTTTGTTTTTATGACTTTGACTTTAAGACTTTTTTTCTTTTCCATGACTAACAGAGGGCAGGTAAGTCATTTTATTGAATTTTCTAGGAAAGGAACCAACTTTTGAGAGGAATTTGGATTTGTTTTAAGTGACTAGAACTAGGTGGCCAAATCTCATATTTTACAGATGAGAAAAAAAAAAAAAAACAAGTGAGTTTTAAAGAATAATAAGCAGACATTTCTTGTATGCGAGTGAGCGTCTCTTTGACACGGTGTCAGACAACATAATAAGGTCTAATATTTTTAATTGTGCAAAATTTCTCTGGGTCCTTGTCCCTCTGACCTATGACTTAGAAAAACAAAGGCGACCAATGTTTTCCAGATCGTACGTATTCAGATGGATGCGTTCACGTGGTCAATATCTTACTCTTACAAAAAGAAAATTAACAAGGGATTTGTCAATGGGCTATAAATAATAAGACAAATGCTTCCTACTTCTTCTAAACTCAGCATATAAAATGTAAGGTATATATGCTGCGTATATATGTCCCTATGCTGCCCCACAAAGTGGAGGTGCAATTTATTATAGTCAGTAGGGACTTTTGCGAACGTCTCTTTTTTTTTCATGAATCCTTTTTATGAATGTCTCCTTTTTATGAATGTCTCTTTTTCTTATGAACGTGTCTTCCACCTCCGATAACCCCACCTCTTCTTTAGAACCACAAACTGCTGAACTAGATTCTGCTGTTCTACATTTCTTTTACTCAGGCATTTCTAGGGCAATGTGGCAGAACGAGAAACCAACTTTTATAAGTTTTAGCCTTTTTTTTTTTTCTTCCGGAAGAACTACTTTAAACACTGTTTAAGCAGTTGCATTGATTTATGGTGTATGATATTTTATTTAAAAAAAAAAACAGATGAGCAGTCCCACTGAGATGGTTTTATGAGCTGGGGAGTTTATGGGCTCCCGCTCATTAAAACTTAAAGCGTACCTAGTTGGCAGAAACAGGTCAGATAACTGTCTGAGAATTATCTCCATTTCTTTACCTCTTACTTTGTTTTGCCTTTTTTCTCATCATGTAAGACAAGGTCTCTTAATAAACGCTTATAAATTGGTATGAATGAATATATGTGAATGACTACAGGGTGGAAAAAAAAAAAACAAAGCTGAAACAATTTGGGGCGCAGAGCAAAAAGGTGTGGTCAAGAGTAGAAATAGGAAAACTTTATAAGGAGAATATTCTTCCTAAGAAATATTTAACTTCATTTCCTTTCAGCTTGTCCCCTTTTTCCACAGCAAGTCAACAATTTCCATCTCCCCCTGTCTTCTGTATCCTCAACTCCAACTCCAACAACCTCCATGTCCTCCCTCACTGCATCCATCAATCTCCTCTTTGTCTCCGACCTGGTAGCTCCATCTCTAGGATCATTCTTTGACCAATGTATCCACTGTCCCTCCTCTGAACATGTCCAAACCATCTCAATCTGTCTTTTCTAGCTTTTCTCCAAACCCTCCTGTCTGTGTTGTCCCTCTAATCACCTAATTCCTGACCCTGTCCATTAATATGGAATATGAGCAAAGATACTGTAGACAAGTAGATTAGATAAGACTAGTCAGTAATTCAGGAGGCACATAAAGATCGGAACATGGCCTTTAGTTTTCCTTTAGTTTGAGAAGTTCCATTAAATCATATACTTTACAACCTTAAAAACAAAAATACAACAAAAATAACAAAAATTTTACTTTAAATGGGAGTGGTTTCAATTATATACTATAATACAAATTATTTTAGGCTTTCTGTATGATTATTTTAATTAAATGTTGCTTTTGTGAAGCTTAAATTGTTATTTTGAAGTGTGTGTGCGTTTATTTTCAAAAATACAACTACTTTTTTGGGAACATTGTTTATATCAACTAAGTATTTCCATCTCTCTTTAATCAGATTTTATTTACTGTATGTATCTCACATTGACATTCAGTTTAAAAATGAATGGTAAAGATGTTTCTTAAGTGTATTATTACAATTTGTATTTTTTTTTAAAAAACTCCTCTTACAAGTTCTGTACAAAATATATATTGGTTTTTGGATTAGTTAATGATCCTAAAATATCTGGGGACAAAATTTCTTTTTTTTCCTCAACCTACACAAGCCGGTCCATAAGTCTGAGTCAAAAGACAAAGATAATGAAAAAGAAATCGAACACAGTGTGAGGATTTCAGAGCTGACGGCAGTAAACAATACCTGCTATAGGTCAAGTTGTGAGCTGAGCACAACAGTTTCCTCTGCTTTGATATTTGTCTAAACCTGGTACATGAGAAGTCTTACCAGTCGTGATCTCAATCACATAAGCTCCTTTTTATTACTTCGATCTGTGTTCGTTTCACAAAAGAAACATCTTCTCCGCAGAAAGAGCTGCACTTACAGCTTCAAAGGCATTGGCAAGGTTTAGCAACAAATACAGGCGACTAAGAACTTATATCAGTGCTGGTGCCGTCTACAGCTGAAACGTCGAAGGTAGGCAACTTTGTTTCAACTGTTGAGTTCATGCCCTGGTATCTCTGGCTCTGGTCTCTGGTCATTGGTGTCAAATTTTTTGCATGTCCTGGGCAAGAACAAATCCTGGTTTGGGTTGTTGGTGACTTCCAGTGGGCTCAACACCTGCAGTTACAGTAGGTTCATGAAGGTATGGTGCCAACTACTGGCCTTCAGACACAAGACATGTGAAGATTAAAGAGCGTCTTGCATGAAGTTGGGGGGTTATCAGGTCCTTTCACTCTCTAAATTGATCCAATTGACTGGGTGTTAATGGTTGTTGATCCCTGTATGTGGCCCAGATATTGACTGATGAACCAGTCCATCCACCCAACGACCCCGGTAGAAGCAAGCATTAGAAAATGGAAATTTGTTGCACCAAGATATGATATTTGATTTCTGTGTGTTTGTTTAGTTGATTGGTTGGTTAGCAGGTAGGTTTTTGTCTTGTTTTTGTCTTTCCAAATGACCAGGCTGAATTGATCTATCGAAATTAAAAACTATATATATGTATTTACCTATATAAACTGGATATCTGATTCTATACATTATGTTAAATATATGTCCTAGTATATGACTTAATACCTATATTATTCTCAATATAGCCTAGTAACTATCACCTTGAAATAGAATTGCATCTCTAGCAATTAATTACTGTCAGTTTTTTTTAGTTAATGCTCAGGATCTACCAGCACTTCAGATCTATCTATTGGGCACCCATGGATTAGAGTATTTTTCAGGAAATTATTGCATTATTGGAAGTACTATTATTATTATAATCTTATTTTTATTTTTTATTTTTTTTCAAAAAGACTTAAGCAAACTATTTGCTTCACTGAAACATTGACAGGAAGTGTTCTAATATTTGCCACAGAAAAACAATACTAAAATGTCCAGGCAGAGTTTTGTGTTTGCATTTTTTCAACCCTAGTCCTTCATAACACAACAACAAAATGCAACTCTGGTCCGAATGGCAGTTACAACACAGTACATGCGTACATTACAATGCAAACAGATGGAGGGAAGTCAAGCCTGCTGCCCTGGGATGGCGATATAACATTTGACTGTAAGGAGTCAACACGCATCTGCAGATGACCTGTGTAACGTTATGTGATTCGACACCTGCTTTACATTTAGAGTGAAAAATGCAGTGACAGGTCATGTAATTGGAATGACTTATTACGTGTCTCACATAAAGGATTACACTGACACTATTTGGTATAGATGATCATGCACATACATTAGAGACGTCACTAATAATTACTATCATTATATGGAGAAAGAACTTTTTTTGCAGGCCCAGCACACACGCAGCATCAGTTTGTGACAGTTTTTGTGAATCCGGGATGGAAAAATGCAATGACCACTGGTGTCGAGAGGCACAGGTAGAAAAATAAGAGCTAGAAAAATAAGAACTCCAGAAAACCCTGGCTGCCGAGAAAGAAAAAATTAAAAAAGTACTTTTCCTAAGTTGCTCATTTCACACAAAGGGCTACGTTGAACAATGAGACACCAAGTGCTGGAGACATGAGGCAGTGTGTGGGTGGCACAGTGGGTAGAAGGGACAGACAGAAATGTGCCAGAGCTCTTTCCCTGCAGATTTGAACACTTAATTTTTCATGTACTCGGGATAAAAATAGAGGACACAAAGTTGATTTACTCCCCTCACTTTATGGTATACCTTCGTAGTCGTTTCGAAAGACCTGCATACACAAAACACTGAATGCAACCGCAATTTGAAAAAAAAAAAAAACTCCTTCAATTCAGTCTTTTCTGTTTCACTGTAGGAGCAGACAGTTTAATGGCCGTTATGTCATCTTAAAGAGATATGGCAAAACTCAAACCATGCAAAAAAGATTTTAAATGTAACTATATCCCTCTAGAGTTAGTTCTTGTGGACTAAAAACGTCATGATCTGGCTTGGGGGTGGGGCACAAATGTGGTAAGAGTTGTGTAGCCCCCGACTTTTTTCTTTAAAATATAATTCATACAGCCTGCAGTCAGAGGAAGTGGAGAAGTATTTAATCTTTCAAAGTTATTTGAAAGTTATTTTGGACAGTTTCAAGGACAGTTGGATTTAATGTCTTCTGGCTAACTTGAATTTATACTATTTAATGTATGTGGCTAGGTTCTAACATGCGGTATATATATATATATATATATAAGTATATATATATATATTTTTTTTTTTTACAGAACTGAACTAACTTCTGAACTAACCAAAAGCCTAATCACATGAATCATTATGTTATACACTTTAATTTAGATAGATTTTAATCTCTTAAAAATAACATTTATATTTTTTATTCTTATTATTTATTACTAAGACATGACCATGGCTTTTCTATGGTAGTGAAAATATATATATATATTTTTTCTTGGGTGTAGTTGTTACTGTTAAATAATTAACTCAGGAAATCTCAAAAATGAATATTTACTTTTAAAATAATTCATATTAATAAAGTGGAAATGTATGCCTTGTAGAAAAAATATATTGGTGAAAATAACCCAACAGTATTTAATGGTGGCAATAAAATCTAATCGTTTTGTTTTTTTTTTTGTTTTTTTTTCCCAATTCTAAACAGTTGTTTGAAATTCCTTCTTGATGAGCACATCAAATTTTAATGTGTTTTGAGAACCCACGGCCACCTTGATTCTAACCACAGAGTGCTTTTTTAATGAGGTCACCCACAAGTCCAAGTGGACATTGGAGCAGAATAAAAAAAAGCCTGTTTGGTATTTCTGATGTAATGGGGCTTTTTTGTTGTTTTCGTTTTGTTTTTACGATAAATCCACCAGTTTTTCCAGCCTGGGCTGATTAAAGGAACGTTTATTTTACTTTACCAACCATTTTAAACATGGATCCTGTTTCCTCATAGGCATTAAAAGTCACTTGACTCTACATGATATTGTAAAGTTTGAGTTACATTTCTCCTAAAGGGTTACAAGAGAGTGATTTGAGAAAAGGTTCTTTCTTTTGTTAGTATTTTTTTGTTTAAAATAGTCATGGTTTCAAAAGCTTAATATATGTATAAATCTAATTAAAAATATTGTATATAAATTCAAGGGTTAAGAGTAGTAGCTGACTTGGGATAGCAGCTTACTGATAGTTGAAAAGTTTGAAAAAGACAAGCTAGCATTTCACAAAGAAAACATATTTGCAAAATCGAGCAAAATGGTTCCAAAACGATTATAGACGAAGGTAGACATGGATTAGTCTATGAGGTTTTACAGAATTGAATTTACAGAATTTACAGAATCTTGATTCCTCCATTCCAACTATGCTTTCCAGAATCTTTGCAAGAGTTCTAGGTGATTTCACAGCTTTCAGTTTGTTTTGCCTATTTCCACGAAACAGAAAAACAAATCAAAAGACAGCTTGAAAGCCATTGTTCTGAGGTTTAATTCTTTGGAAAGAAAAGGAACGGTACAATTCACAAGTCATTTGAGAGTAAAAGAAAGTTCGAAAAAACAGACTTTATACAGTTTCTTATGTTTTACATAAAAATACTCCACTAGACTTTAAGGTTTACAACAAATTATCCATTGAACTGTAGTCATTAAAAGGGGATGAAGTTTTACACTCACCAGACATGGGCAAACTATGGATCAGGGGCCAGATGATGCACATTGAGCTTCTTAATTTGGCCTGCCAACCTTGTCCAAATTAAATAATTTATTTATATTATCATTATAATTATTTCCCTGCAAAACATGTGTTTCTCTAGTAGATGTCGTCATATAAGCAATAAGAACTTAGAGCTATAAGACTTTTATATGCCATTTATGTTAGTTCAAACAACAGACCATTCTTCTGCTCTTGACTTGGCCTTGTGTCCAATTTTAGGACCAATTGAGGCCTGCGAGTCAAAAAGTTTGACAACATATGCTCTCCACACACAATCCTGCACTTGGTCTGCAGTCTTTGTCGTCATTGTTCATATCTTGTTTTTGAGAAACTATAAGAATCCAATCTAAAAATCTATTTCTTTTAAGGCTGGAAATGTTTCTAGTTCATTATTGTTTGCTCTACAGATACGGCCTTGGGAGAACAATCACCTATTTTTCCTCAGGAGTTGCCCCAAGTAGAACATTCCTATACTATCTGCAGAACCTGAGGTAAAAATGACCCATATGACACCAATCTCTTGATTGGTGAATGCACCAGAGCTCCATTTAGAGGACACAGACAGTTGACATGAACAGAAGTTCAAAAATTCTCTGGAGATTGTCTGGAAGGGCTGCGAGTAAGAAGTGTCTTCACCAGCTGCTCTACTAAAGAAGTCCATAAACCACACCCTCACCTAGTTTTCTCTACTGATAATTAGACGATCTCCCACTGAGCTCATTCACAGTGAACAGCATACAAGGCAGACTGTCCATGAATCAGCCAGGGCCATTATTATACAAGCTCAAAATAAAAGTAGACACCAGAAAATCTATAAACATTGTTACCATAATGTGTACTGATATTAAAACTATAGATGAGATTTTTGGGGCTTTGTTTCGTGGCATTATGGTTTCAGCACAGGCACTCAGGAATTTTAAAAGCGATAAAAAACTAAAGAAACATATCAGTTCTTCAGTCAGCAATACTGTCACTGTTTAAGACAAATGTCATTTTATAATTTTAATAATAATAATTTGTAGATTTTTAGAAGAGTGTCTGCTAAGGTGAAGAGAAAGATTTACTGGACGGTGGTGAGACCAGACATGATGGATGAATTACAGACACTAGGAATAGGTTGAAGACAGGAGGCAGAGCTGGAGGTGGAGGAGTTAAAGATGCTGAGATTCTCTTTAGGAGAGACAAGGATGGACAGGATCAGGAATGAGGGACAACACAGACAGGAAGGTTTGGAGAAAAAGCCAGAGAAGACAGATTGAGATGGTTTGGACATGTTCAGAGAAGGGACAGTGGATACATTGGCAGAAGAATGATCCTAGAGATGGAGCTACCAGGTAGGGGACGAAGGGGAGATTGATGGATGCAGTGAGGGAGGACATGGAGTTAGAGTTGAGGATAGAGGACAGGGGGAGATGGAAAAAAAACAGCACCAGCTGAAAGGAAAATAAGAATAATAGACATTTTTAAAGTAACAAAGCTATTATTCAGCCATGTAACTATATTAAGCAGTCAAAAATATACTTTAAAAGCATAAGTACAATCCAGCCTGCTAATGGACCCAAATATATAGTAGTTAGGTATATAAATGGCAACAGCATACTGGCAAATATTGTAAATATTGTACTTTGAATTGCATAATAAAAGGGATAAAGTCCATTAATAAAAAACACTGAGATTGCTCTTAACCCAAAGTACTCTGGTGATATAGGTTTTCCCCCGTTCCCGCAGCTGAAACATGCTAAAATATCACACACACATTTCTCCTTCTAGAACAGATGACATGAAATGTGATACAAGCTTCCAGGTGCCTCAGTTATTTTCAGGTTTTCAACAGAGCAGACTGCAGTGAAGCATCACTCATCCAGTACATTCTGCATTAGAGGTGAGTCACAGGCTTTTGACTGCCTGGCTCTGCTCAGAGTTCCCACTATTACTCACCCCACATGCAGTACATGTACAGTACTACTCACATCAGAAGTAGGCAGCTGTATTTTCAAAATGACAGATAATGTAGAATGTGATGTTGCTTTCCCGAGGCACGGCTCCACTACTTTCATTTGCACTGTCGACTCCTGCTTTATGTACATGTGAACAATAACGCTGTTGATGTTTTAAACCCCAATCACAGTTGCTCATTGGAGTCCCGGCTCAGCAGACATTCACCGTTACAGCTTCCAATTTGAAAACATAAAACACAGAGAAACCAACTTCCTGAACTCAACTTATATTTAAGAAATAATAAAACGAAGACCAATAAAATGTATTGAAGGGCTGAAGACTATGCGGATGTCAATCCCGTCACAAAAGACTACTATTTTACTCCAATAGAGAAGCAATTACGTATACATTTTGAGAAGTGAAGTATTCAGTCTGGGAGTCTAGCGAATATAATACACTCTCCCTGTTAACTTGTCAATGTAGAAATTCTCCAGTTCTTTTTCCAAATTATTCTTTACTATTATTGCTGGAAAAGCCGTGTGATCACTGAGAATTATTTTTATTCAGCAACAAAAGCCACGTAAATTCACTTTGGTTGAATTGGTGCCGAGCCGCAGAGAAATATTGTTTCCTTTTGGCCACATCTGGCAATTACTTCCATTTGATCCATACCTATATCAACAAAATAACTGACCAATAGAATGGCTAGGATTCCATCATCAATAATAAATTGATTTATTTGATTAGGAAATATTTTCTCAGTGAAGACAACAACGATAAACTCAAAATGACGCAGAATCATTGATACAAGATTCTAACCGGTCTGGTAGCAGAAAGTTATAGGCTGTGAACACTTCAGAAATCCTTGTTGTGCCCATGCACAGTTAATTCTGGTAGGAAGATTTTATAGGTAGTAAATTATTTCAGAACACCGGAAATCTACTTTTATTGAAGGGTTTTTATCTGCCTGAACTTAATGACCTGTCTGCGAATAAAAAGTCTTATTTTACCGGTCCGTGGCGCAAAAAAAGGTAGGGAAACACTGCTTTTGCAACAACTTAATAGCATTTTCTTTTTAGTCTCCTATCATTACGATTGTTCACAAAAAAACGGATGCCTTGTAAGCTTCGTTAAAAAAATTCAAATACTGTCTCGAAGTTGCATAAGTTCAAATTAGCAGTCTTATTCTGAACCAAGTGTGACTCACACAGAACCACAGGGATTGGGTTAGGAGAAACAGAACACTATGAACCAAAATAATCCAACTAATTAACACCTTCAGCCTCATCTACACCCTTACATCAAACAGTTAAAAATCAGAGCTGCTCAATTTTACACTCCGCTACCACACAGGAATTCACTCCCAACTGGTGTGAAATTCAAATAATTTAAAAGCTTTAAATACTCAGAAAAAGAACGATGCCTCAGACTGTTGGCCGTACAAGACTAACGTCCCTGACTGGAGCCATCTTTTAAAACCGGAGAAAAAGAAATTCTGTCCAGGCAGCAAGAACACAGTAGGAGCCAGAGTCCAGAGCTTAATTAATGTCACTTAATTTAATAATGGCCAGAATGAAAAGATTTAAAAAGCACTGTATTGTAGGCACTGTAGTTTCTTGGTAATTCTGCTCATTTAATTATTGATATTTTCACTAAGAGAAATTAAAAAAAGAGAAGAGAAATTAAGTCAGCTGTGTTGTTTTGTGATTGCAACAATACAGTAGCCATTACATCACCAACTTGAGATACTGTATTTCCACCAGTAAATGTGAAACAATACCAAGGAGCCCAGAAGTTAAACTAAATTTACAAAACAACATATAAGTAGTTGTAGGCAAATTCTGTAAGCTTCTTCTTCTCCTTTCCGCTTGTCCCTTTTTC
>JAFBJS010008617.1:8447-23499 GCA_016785265.1 Paraplagusia blochii
CCTTTTTTTTTTTTTCTTCCAGAAGTGAGTGAGTTGTCACAATGAGCTGAATGTCCATTTTCTCTCCAACATCTCAGTCGAGAGACGAAGTAACCGTCAAAAACTGGCAGTCCTTTTCACTTGTACTCATATAAAAAAAAAGATAAAAACCTGGTGCGGATTTGACATGGAGCAGGTTTGCCTGTCAGGTTCTTACTTCATCCCTTTAGAGAGGCAAAAAAAAAAAGAATATTAACACCAATTAGTTCGTACATCTCCAGCAGCTTCCCTCTGCACTGGGAGACGTGGTATCGACGGATCGAGTGGAGGATTAGCGCGAGGACAGATTATTGTCACAGCTGGTTGAAGCAGCTGAAGCGCAAATGCAGAGGAGGAACTGTTTTAATTGAAAAGAGCTGAAAAGGAGAGAGTTTATTAAAAAAGGCCTAATTATTTTCCTCTTCACAGTCATTGGATTTCCTCCTCAGGTCATCGATGGGGATTGATTGTGTTCCTGCGCAACCACAATAAAGTTTGCAGCAACCGCCAGAAGCATGCATTTAACACAGCCTGTTTTTTTTTTTTTTTCCATTTAATTTCATCATATCAGTAAGTTATTTTAAAGAGAAATAGAATAGAGCTTGGATTTCCGTGAATATCACAATGCTAAACCAGAGCAGCTGCTTCTTGATGGAAGAGGATCCAGAAAAAGCATGTGTTGGAGGACCAGGATGCTGATCCCAGGATTTTAAGTTTTTTTTTTTTTTTTTTTTTTTTTTTTTTTTTCGGTAACAAATAGCACTTATGCCTTCTAATAGTTCATAATGGGCTCTGGTGAGTCGTTATATTAAAGTAGGCCGTGTTCACCTAAAAACTATCTCCGCTATTGTATTGTGAAAGGGCCATTTGCACCAAAAGAGTCTCTTTTCTGCTCTGATAGCCATTTCTGTGGCTGCTGTTTAACAGTTTGTGCAGCATTTGGAGCCAAAGATGGGTTTTTAGAATAGCTATATTAGAGTGTTTTATGCAACTCTCACGCAGGTCATCCAATTGCAGGATTTTGAATTACACACAGCTTAAATGGCAACCTTTACTTGGCAACGCAATTTTTTTTTTTTTTTTTTTTTTTTTTTTGCTGTGAAATACAGACTTCATCGTTTCGGTTTCAGCGAAGTACAGGGCAGTTTTAATGGAAGCATTTAAAAGCCGCAAGTTTGTGCGGGAACACACAGAAAAAAAAAAACATTAAAATTCCCCTCAGAACCGATTAAGACGTGAACATCTTATAGCTCACTTAGAGACAAACCCACTCCGGTCCATGTTCCGTTGATGAATATTCATGCGGAGATATCGACAGTTTATAAAGACAACTCCCACAGGTCTACTGGGGTTTGCATATATTAAATCCGTGCTGCACATTTCCATCTTTGTGCTGCAGGAAACCGGCGAAGTCTATTGTTTTCTTTCTTTGTCTTCTCAGAGACAGAGACTGATATCAACCCTAATGTTTTCCTCCCACAAAACCACTGTCTTCGAGTGTGTTTGGGGCCAAAATTGCCGTGACGAGTGTCTAGACCCAATAACTAAATATCATCACCTTCTCCGTGAGCTAGAATCTCCTCAGCTGATGATAGTGTGTCTTTTCTTCGTTGGTGAAAAAAAAAAAAGAGAGAAATGAAAAATAGATGTTTTCCTCCGTCTCCACAGACGTGCAGTGAAGCTTCCCTTCACACTCTTAGTGGCAGGGTCCGTGTGTGTGTGTGTGTGTGTGGAGACTCTGCACTGAGGGGTTTATAAAGTCCAGCCCGGAGGGAGAGAATCACAGAGCCCAGAAAACATAGATGAAAGGAGCCCAGTCTGGTGGATCAGAGTAGATCAACCACTCTGAAGAAGTTGATCAGAAGCAGCCACATGGGTTAATAAGATGTTTGATCCTGGGCTTCAACACTAATGCCTTCTTCTAAGGCAGCTGCAGCTGTGAGTACGACCGTACTGTACACACAGGCTGAAGTCACAGCTCCGGTGTTGACGCTCCCTGTTGTTGCAGCAGATAATAAAGCTGAACAGTGTCTGGAGACAGGAAGAAAAAATGAAGAGAAACGGATGGTCGTCAACGACGCAGGGGAATCCATCTCAAGAACAAAGGGGTGTTTTGTTTGTTTATATGTTCTGAGACTAGTAGGTAGTTGTGAAAAAAAAAAAGTAACAACAACAACTGGCATCTTGTCTCTTGACTAGTGGATCACCCCTAAATGACTGGCAGCGATCCAAGAAAAATATTTCATTAGAACAATTTGTGTAGGGCAAGTTACTTTAAAAAAGTAACTCAATACTTTACTAGTTACTGCTCTGAAAAAGTAACTAGTTATGTTACTAGTTACTAAATTATAAAAGTAACTATTAAACAGTTACTTTACTTTAAATAATAATAATGATATTAATGATAATAAAAATGTTTTGTGTCGTGTTCTTTAGCAAATATCATAATGAAATGAAGTGGCACAATAAAAAAAAAAAAATGTGTGTGTGCGAGACTGTTTATTTCCATATAAGGCGAGAAGACCCGCCCAGGTCTATTTCTGATTGGCTTAGCCTGAAACGTTAACCTATGTCAGTGCTTCTCTATTATTTTCTGTTACGCCCCGCCCTAGCAAGAAGAAAAACAACCACCCCGCTTGCTCCCCACCACCCACTCTCCACTATGAATGATAGCATTTGTCTACAAAATAGTTCTAGGTACACATCTGCATAACATTGTACCCTTGTTAACGTAGAGAAGAAAAAAAAAAAAGAAAGAGATATAGTTCAACTCACAATGATGTGTAATTTCACTTAATTGTAGTATGGCAGAAAAAAGCATGTTCCCCAGGGTCACACGTGTCCCCCGACCCTACCCCCACCCCCTCAGCATCGCAGCCACCCCCCGATCGCCCAGGGGGGCCCGCCCCACGGTTTGAAAAGCTCTGACCTATGTCAACCAATCATCGCTCCTTGTCAACGCATGGGTTCAGTTAGTGTGCACGGCCGTCTTTCACTCATGACTGTGAGAGTTACCACACACACTGACAGGTAGCAGACAGACTCCTGTAACGTGTAGCAAGCCCCTTTACGCCACAGTAACAATAACGGGAAAGGTAACGTGTTACATTATTATTTACTGAGAAAAGTAGTTTTGTTACGTAACGTGACGGCCTAGTGCTTAAGAAACCCGACGGATCCAGGTCCAAATCCACCAGCTGATGAGTTTCCATCGAGGTCCACTTAGCACGGCACCATCCCCGTACACTGCTCCTAAGGCCCTTAAGGCTGTTCACTTTGGTCACGTGTTAAATCCACATTTCATTGCGTGCAGTGATGGACATCACATGGCAAGGAGTTCCCTTCACTCTCATTAAATTCATTTACACAAAAAAAAGGCAATGTACATTTTTTTTTTGTGTGCAGAAACCTGCAACCCCCATTTGGGTCGCAACCTATCAACTGGGAATCAGGAACAAACAGGAGTGTTAGTTTTCCAGAGACGTCCAGTTTTTTATTCCAGGTTAAACCTTCGACTGGCTGCACATCGGAGATCGTTAATGTCGTTACAGTTAAAGGAAGAAAAGTAACCATGTGATCACCAGGGTCGGTGGTGTGAATGGATGTGAATGGGCGTAAATGGATACGTGAGTAACATGGGAGGTTGTTATCACCTCAGGGACACGGTTGCCTTTGTGTCCTCTGGAGTCTGTCTGTGTTTGGTAAGTGAAAGCGGAGCCTTCTGTGTGGAGACGGTGACTTAATCCACATGGTTTCTAACAGATTGACGTTGATGGCTTCATTCACACCATCTGTCTTCTCTGGCAAGAATGTACATTTCCAGCAGTATTGGTGTGTTATTTGACCTTGAACAGCTGAGTCGTGGTCTGGGTAGCTGTCCCCCATTTGTCCCCCACCCCCAAACACTCTTAATTCTCAATAAATCCAAAAGCACCAGACCCTATTCCAAAACTACTCACCCAAATCAGACATCTCCGGAACCACAGCTGCGAAGGGTCCGTTTGGGAATTTGGGAGGGTTGTCGTTGATGTCCTGCACTTTGATGATGAACTCCGACTTTGGCTCCAGAGCTTCCTGCGTGTTGCGATCCAGGGCTTGTGCATGCAGAACGTAATGCGACTTCCTCTCCCGATCCAGACTCTTTGTGGCATGAATATCTCCCGTCACTTCGTCAATGATAAAAATAGTTCCGGCTCCTTCTCCACTCAGGATGTACCTGACGGATCCGTCGCCTTTATCTGAGTTTGAGTGAAGCTACAGGAAAAGGAAGAGAAACAGAGTACTGTGAATACAAAGGTGGTACTTCCATAGTAGGTAGGTACTATGGATACACAGTAAGGAGTAGAGGTGTTAGAAAATAATGATACACTGAAATATTCCAAGTTTTTGTTACACGGTATTCTATCAGTGGCTTCTGTCAGTGTAATGAGTTTCCCTCACCGTTTCTTAGTTTAATCTTAATTTTATTTTGCTTTTAATTCTTTCCTAGTCAATACAGGCAATGTGAGGCATAGGTTTCTGGTGCCAAACCACAGGTCTGTGGACAGCTACCTGTCCTTAGGTCATTTGGTACAGGGTCGCTCAATGAAACACAATGAAAAAATGCACGTTTGCATATATATATATATATTTTTTTTTGTTTGTTTGTTTTTTTCTTTTTTTTTTTTTACGAATTGACTGTATTCAAATAAAGAAAATCCAAGATTTAGCACAGGAACCTAAGCACTGACCAATAATGCATATATTTAATTTATTTATTTATTTATTTTTTACCAGTTCATTGAGACCTTGACACAAACAGAATGGAGCCTAAAACAGATGTGGACAATTATGTTGAGTGCCAGGCCACAAAGGGTACTGATATTTCACATTTTTATTTGACTTTCTTATGCCGTTAATTGGGAAAATGGCTGGCATTGCAAGGAATAGACAGAAGGACAATGAGAGTATCACGTATTGTATCATTAGGACAAGTTGGCAGGGTAGGTAAAATTTGCCCAGTCCTGGTCTAATACATGTACCTTGCTGCTAGTCCATAGTGCCTGACGGTACTAGCTGACAACTCCTTGGAACAAAATTGGTGGGGGACCATTAGTATAGGTCCGACTTCTATAATATACGTCTACAAATATCATTCAATGCTGAGAAATAAAAATAAAAAAAAAAACTTAAATTTTCTCAGATGAACAAGTTTGCTGGAATTTGGTGGAATTTTTGCTTTTACTATCTCTGGGGGCCACACAAAATGACTTGCAGGGTCACATTTGGCCCCCGGGCCTTGAGTTTGACACAAGAACAAAGTTGGACTGCAGCAAAAAAAAAAAAAAAAAAAATGAAAAAAACAAAAAAAAAAAAAACTCAAATTTCTAATAGCATGACTACCACTATATTGTATCATTACCCCATGTATTGGATAAGTAGTGCATCATATTGGCAGCTACGATATGCACCAGTACACATAAACACAGTTAACATATGCATTTGTGTTTATTCATCTGTAGTTCTCGGAAGAAAGAAAAAAAAAAAAATGATGTTTGTTATACCCAGAGAGAAGATAATTGTGACCGACACTGTGAGTTCCAGATACGGGCCAGATTAATTACATTATGTGTGCAAATCAGAAAACCTTTTTATTCTGCTCCAGGCGGTCAGAGGAGAAAAAAAAAAAAAAGTACTGGCATGCAGTCACAGAGAACACAGCAAACCTCAGATGTTTGTGGAGCCTGAGAAACAGAACAGAAGTACTATATGGTCCAAGTCAGAGAAATTCAATATTCTCCTCTCAGACTTGGCTGTATCCAAGCACAGAAGCATCTCCACAGATGAAAGCTTGTGTTGAAAAGACTTTTTTAAGGCAGTGTCTCACCAGGAGACGGGAAGAAACAGGAAAACTCTGCAACTAAACTCAGCCATAATTGATACTAGGAGGATTTAGACTTTCATTCCCCCCCAAATCTTGCTCAGCATGGTCTGGGTTCTAAAGTTTTAAACTGCTCTTTAAACTACTGCAATGTCTTCATTTCACATCTCCATGAATAAAACATGTGGCAACAATATTTTTTTTTTTTTCTTTCTTTTTTTTTTTATTATTGTCAACACAACAATCCCATTGTACACATCACTGTCTACTCGCATTCTCTTGACAGGTTTGTTTGTGGACCAATGAGCTGTAAGCAGCGCATCCGTGAACCAGGGATCGACGCCGTCTGAGTTTGAACTCAGACATTAAATGAATAATTCAGTCTGTATGCAGATGATGTGTATTTACTCAGGCTTTTACTGTAGTGTTCAGTCTGGATCAGCATGGAAAAAGGAAACTTAGAGAAGGAAAGAGAGAGGAAAATGACTGGGGTAAACAGAGAAAAGAAAAACCTAAATTGTGTGTTTTGTTTGGGTAGCAGAAGATCGGAAAAATTTCATTATGTCCTCTTAATCTGAAGATAGGTGAAGAAAGGTCTAAAAAGTGATAAAAAAAAAGAATGTCGGTGAAGGGAAACGTTTACAGGACAGTGGTGACACCAACCATGAAGTACGGTTTAGAGACACTAGAGACAATAGGTAGAAGACAGGAGGCAGAGCTGGAGGTGGGGCAGTTAAGGACGCTAAGGTTCTGTTTAGGGGTGACTAGGATGGACAGGATCAGGAATGAGGCGATTAGAGGGACAACACAGACAGGGTCCTAGAGATGGAGCTACCAGGTAGAAGACAAAGAGGAAAGCCAAAGAGAATATGCATGGCTGCAGTGAGAGAGGACATGGAGGTAGTTGGAGTTAGAGTTGGACAGGGTGGGGTAGAAATTGTTGACTCGCTGCGGCAACCCCTGAAAAAGGGACGAGCCGAAAGGAGAAGACGATTTTCTCTTAAATTCTAGATTTCAACTTCTGGGTAAGATAGAAAATCCTGGTTTTGGCTTCTTCCAGTAGTAACCTGGAAGGAGGTCCATAAGTGGCTGGTATGGTGGACTGAATAATTTGGGTGGCGTGGTAATAAAAATGTGGAGGAAGATCTATACCTATTTTTTTCTTTGAAACAACACTGAAGTGATCTAAAATCCCATTTATTCCAAAAGCTGCGGAATATTTTGGGGGAAATAATCCCCAAACCATTATAAATAATTACTTATAATTGATGTTCATTGCAGACCAAATCAATTATTTTCATTTATTCTTCCAAAAAATGTCAGATTTTACAACTGAACGCAACGTGAAAACCACGAAAAAAACATCCAGAGGCAGAGTAATTGCAGGCCTCTTCTGAGCGCTGCGTGGACGTGTCCACTTCCTTCTGGGCAGAACTCACGCACAGCTCCACGCTACCTCGGCTCCGGCAACACAGATGGAGCTCTGCCTGGAGTCAAAGCACTCGTTTGGCCGCGGCCTTCCTTCGCGAGGGCCAATAAATCAAGATCACGCAGAGCACGAACCAGCGATGCATACGGTAGCTGCTGCCGTCCAAAAATCTATGGCCGATACGAGTGCCAACAGGTCGCAGACCATTACACAGGCATCATGGGCCGAAGCGTCCGCCTCAGCGAGAGAGGACACGACGGGACAGAAGGCTCAGATGTGATGATGAGGTGATGAAGATGGGAGAAGGTCTAGAAATATTGTCCATCTATCTATCTATCTACCTATCTATCTATCTATCTATCTATCTATCTATCTATCTATCTATCTATCTATCTATCTATCTATCTATCTATCTATCTATCTATCTATTTGTCTGTCTGTCTGTCTGTCTGTCTGTCTGTCTGTCTGTCTGTCATTTCAGCAAATTTGACAAATTTCAGGCGTGGTTAGAACAATGTTACCGGTGGTGCTTCTTCTTCTCCTTTCAGCTTGTCCCATTTCCATGGGTTGCCACAGCGAGTCAACAGTTGCCATCTCACCCTGTCCTCTGTATCCTCAACCCTAATCCCAACTACCTCCATGTCCTCTCTCACTGCATCCATAAATCTCTTTTTTTGGTCTCCTACCTGGTAGCACTATTCTACCAATATAACTGTTGTCCCTCCTCTGAACATTCATTCATTCATTCATTCATCATCTTCTGCTTGTCCGTTGCCGGGTCGCAGGGGTTGCGCCAGGGGCAGTTGACGCAAATCACATTGCACCATATTGTGAGCCTTCCTGTGGATGGTGAGCCCACAAGAAGTGATGTGGGTTGGGACGGTGCTATGCTGGAAACCTGGCAGCTGGTGGATCCGAACAGGGGACCTTGCTGACCCAAGTCCGCTTCCTTAACCACTAGGCCACCACTACCACTCCTCTGAACATGTCCAAACCATCTCAATCTGTCTTCTCTAGTTTTTTTTTTTTTTTTTTTTTATCCAAACCTTCCTGTCTGTGTTGTCCCTCTTATCACCTCATTCCTGATCCTGTCCATCATAGTTACCCCTAAAGAGAACCTCAGCATCATTGACTCCGCCTCCAGCTCTGCCTCCTGTCTTCGACCTATACCTAGTTTCTCTAAACTAAACATCATGGCTGGTCTCACAGCTGTCCTGTAAACGTGTCCCTACCCTTAGCCCGGACACTCGTCTATCACAAATCACTTCTTACACCTTTCTCCAGTTTTCCCATTCTGCTATGCTAATATCAGACACTTTTTTGCAATTAACAATTTTGCGGGAAACCCCATCCTCATCACCAACGGTTGGCAGGTTGCCTGCGTCGGATCTACACTCCATCGTCACACTGTCTCGTTCTTCCTTAACGAATTCTGCCAAAATCTCCGAAGTCTTTTGTGTGACTTCCCCAAAGACCAGTGTAGCAAACAGCTGAGCGACAACAGATGGGCTGGCAGCTGTCAATGCATTTGTAAGGAAGATGAAGTCAAGTCTGAAGAGCCAGAACACGAACCTCGGGGTGGAACTCCATCACCTCCCCAACAACTGACCGCCATGCGGCGCGGATCTCTGGATCTGTCCCTGTCCCAGAGTCAAATCGTTCTGGTCCAGTTTGGCTGTCCCTTCAGCTCCACATCTGTGATACTGAGATTTTAATTTTCATGAAATAATTTCATCTGAAGCTTTTGCAGAGGGGCTACACAGAGAAAATGGAATGGGATTATGCTAAAGGATATGCTAATATATACACCTACACTTTTCCTCATATATCCTTACATTCCCTCATTTATAATCACAATGTAAGACAGTCACGGCTTTTCTCTGCCTAATTAAAACTGATATTTTCTGTTTTTTTTTTATTTTTTTATTATTGTTTTGTTTATTGTTATTGTTTTTTTAATTAAATCAGTTCACTCTCTATTAATAATCTGCTGCATGGCATATGATTTCTGAAACTGACAAAAAAAAAAAAAAAATAAAAAAAAAAAAACACAGACACAGAAAACACCAATTTCCTGCAAAAGGAAGAGGAAGAAGTGGAGAACATGAAGTGAAACACAATCTCCACAATCAGAGCAGCAGAGGTGAAAATCCTTCTTCCTGATTTAATAGGAGTCGGTGCTCAGTTTGACCTTCACCTGGACTTGTTTTTCCACACACACACACCTTCCTGTTTTCGCTTCTTAAACACTTTCTCACTCACCAGATCCTGATAATGTATGGGCCTGCCTGGATTGCATCACTGTTGCATGTACTGACCCGTGTGTGTGTGTGTGTGTTGTTGCTCAGCCTTGATTCCCCTGCTGTGCCCATTCCTTCCCATCCCTCAGCTGCTCTGTCTTCTGATCATCAGGTGTTGGCTGTTCATTGATCTGATGACTGGCTTCTTCAGATTTGTAGCTGGTTTTCTTCCTGTCTAATGGTCTTTCTTTGGATGTATGCACACGGAACCCAGAATGTGTTTCAGTCTACTATGACCTTGATTGGTGTTATATGGTATATGTTAAGGTATGGAATGACATGTTATAGAGTTTGATGGTAATGTATGCTTCGCTATGGTATAGTATGGTATGGCATGGTATGTTATGGCATGTTTTAGTATGATACAGTGTATAATGGTATGGTGTGGTTCCGGTATGGTATGGTGCGTTATTGTATAGTTTGTGTAGTATGATGTGTTATGGTATAGTATGGCATAGTATGATATAGTACGGTGTCCTTTGGTGTTTAATGCTATGGTATGGTGCAGTATGTCCTCGTTTGGTGTGTTATGGTGTCTATTGTCGCATGTATTGGGATGTATGGCATGGTGTATTATGGTGCTTTATAGTAATGTAGGCTTTGCTATGGCATAGTATGGTATGTTATGGCATGCTATAGTATGACACAGTGTATAATGGAATGGTATGGTTCGGGTATGGTGTGTTATTGTATAGTTTATGTAGTGTGATGTGTTATGGTATAGTATGGCATGGTATGATATAGTATGGTGTCCTTTGGTGTTTAATGCTATGGTATGGTGCAGTATGTCCTCGTATGGTGTGTTATGGTGTCTTCTGTCGCACGGATTGGGATGTATGGCATGGTGTATTATGGTGCTTTATAGTAATGTAGGCTTTGCTATGGCATAGTATGGTATGTTATGGCATGCTATAGTATGATACAGTGTATAATGGTATGGTATGGTTCCGTATGGTAGGGTGTGTTATTGTATAGTTTGTGTAGAATGATGTGCTATGGTATGGTATGGCATGCTATGGTATGACACAGTGTATAATGGAATGGTATGGTTCGGGTATGGTGTGTTATTGTATAGTTTATGTAGTGTGATGTGTTATGGTATAGTATGGCATGGTATGATATAGTATGGTGTCCTTTGGTGTTTAATGCTATAGTATGGTATGGCGTGTTATGGCACGCTATGGTATGATACAGTGTACTGTATAATGATTTGGTATGGCATGGTGTGTTATGTATTGCTTGTGTAGTATGATGTGTTATGGTATAGTATGGCATGGTATGATATAGTATGGTGTCCTTTGGTGTTTAATGCTATGGTATGGTGCAGTATGTCCTCGTATGGTGTGTTACAGTGTGTTTTGTCGCATGGATTGGGATGTATGGCATGGTGTATTATGGTGCTTTATAGTAATGTATGCTATGGTATGGTTTCTTATAGTATAATATTATGTAATGGTATGAACTGGTATGGTATAACAGTATGGTTTCTTATAGTATGATATTGTGTTATGGTATGTTCTGATACGATACGGCGGGTTATAGTATCGTTAAGTTGTCATTATAGCATGTTATGCTATGGAATTTTTATAGTATAATACAGTGTATAATGGTATTATCTGGTGTGTTTTGGTTGTATAGTATGTTATAGCATGTGTTATAATACAGTAACGGTATGGTATGTTATGATATTGTATGGTATGTGTATTACGGTTTGTTATGGTATCATAAGAAATGGTATGGCATGGATGGTGTGATATAGTATCTTAAATCATCTGGTGTGATATGGTGTCTTATTGTATGGTTTTGAATGGTATGGTATAGTGTGGTATGGTGTTTTATAGTTATGTACGCTCTGGTATCATATGGTGCAGTGTTCCCCAACCACTGGGCCAGGGACCGGTACCAGTGCATGGGTGACTTGGTGCAGGGCCGCAGATCAATAATGTTTATTTTTGGCCCCATGTGGCTATTACTTCCAGTTGATCCATACCCATATC
This sequence comes from Paraplagusia blochii, assembly GCA_016785265.1. Taxonomy (NCBI): domain Eukaryota; kingdom Metazoa; phylum Chordata; class Actinopteri; order Pleuronectiformes; family Cynoglossidae; genus Paraplagusia; species Paraplagusia blochii. The sequence goes on from JAFBJS010008617.1 coordinate 20,052, forward strand.
AACAAAAAAAAAAAAACTAAGATTCCATCATCACTAATGCAACTATATTTGATTAGGGACTATTTTCTCAGTGAATACGACAAATATAAGCTCAAAAATGACGCAGAGTCGTTAATACAAGATTCTAAGTTTTTATACCGGTCTGGCAGCAGAAAGTTATAGGCTGTGTGCACTTGAGATATCCTTGTTGTGCCCATGCACAGGTAATTTGGGTAGGAAGATTTTATAGGTAGGAAAACATATCAGTGCTCGTAAGGGGTATTTATCTGCCACAACTTAACAACCAGTTCGTTAAATTAGTATAAGACATTTAACCAGCCCGCAAAAAAGGTTGGTAACACTAGTATGGTGTGTTTTTTATAATACGGTGTGTAATGGTATATATATGGTTTAGTATGGTATAGTTTGCCACGTCATACTATGGCATGGTTTGTTTTTGCTATGGTACGTCCTGACCTGGCATAGAGCGTCTTACTGGAAAATCAAGAACTCCACCCTGATTTTAAAGTCAGGGTGGAGTTCTTGATTTTCCCAGTAACTCACTATGTAGTTTCAACAGTTTAATATCCGGATTGAGAGACTCAGACTAATCCAAGATCCTCGCTGGTTCCTCTGCTGCTGTGGGTAAAAATAACCGAGTGCAGCAGCTGAGTGTGAGGACCTGCAGGACTCGACATTAATGCATCGTCTCCTCGCTCAGCTGCTGGAACATGGTCATCTTCAGGCCACAGCACATCCGTACAAGAACACACACACAAAAAAAAAAAAAAACACACATACAGAGACACGCTACAAATAGCTGAAGGTGCATCAACCCCAGCTCAGGCTCTGTTTTTTTTTATAATCAGTCTGACTCCGAACAAAGAGCAGTGACATTTCACTTTGTGTTTCTCCCTGAAAAATTCATCGAAACTGCATCACTTTGGTGTCAGCGGCAGCATCAGTGATGCATAAAGGTGGCAGACAGGGAGGGGAGCATTTCTACTCCATCAACAGTGTGAAGGAGAGTTGGGGGATGCGGCTGGATGCGAGGGGAAGGAGGAGCGAGCGGGGCCTCGGCTTCATATTTGTAATTAGTGCGGGGAGGTGTGGGTTGGTTTTTTGATTAAATCTGGGCTCTTACACTCCACTCAAGAGAAGTTAATCACGTTTTATGTGGGCATTGCTTGATTGTCTGATTATTACCACATATCACCAATCAGCTTCTGCCTGCGCCTCCTTCCCGGGGATTGATTTGTTGCAGTCACGCCGAAGCCCGATGATGGAAAAGCAGCCTAATGACCACGCATCCACAGACGGCGAAGAGAGGGAGGACGTGCTGAAGTTAAAGCTCAGGCGCCGCCCCTGTCGTCGTCCTCTGTTTTGTCTTCTGAAGAGGGGAGCCGCGAGAATGAATGGTTGTCGACCCCAGCGGGACGACCGCCGTACGCCGACTTTTCGACTGATGTACAGTAATGAGATTATTAGAGGCTCCCAGAAGCCGTTCTTGACACCGCTTTAATGTCCCTGCTTCTAACTGGTGCTGCGATGTAATACGTGAATCAGGCAGGATTTGAAGGTCTCTTTAGAACGACGTCGGAAACACGATGTTCTTGCCGCTGCTCCAGTCAGTCGAGACAATCGTGTGATCTCAAATGTCCAAAAGGAGGACAAAGGGGACATTTCAGTTGAATATTTCTCACCTTAAACTAAAACCAGTGTATTTTTTCAAGGACTTGTTTCAGAACACATGCTAAGGGGTGGGAAGCATGTAATATTATTAACTTTACCTGCTGTTAGGAAATAATTTATTATTAATATGTAACACTGTGGTCCATGTGTTATTATTCATGATGAAATTTGCATGTTTTTCATTTGACCACTTGGGACATTGGACGTGTATATGAACCAGCAGACCTGGTATGTAATGCAGTGAACTGATGTGCATCTTGACGCAATCCACCAGGACCTTAGCGAAACGTTTCTTTGAACGGTAAAGAATCCATTAACTCTCGTTTCTATTTCCCTTCACCTGGTGACTCAGCTGTCTCAAAGTCTTCGCCGGGAAAAAAAAAAAAAAAAAAAAAAAAAAAAGACAAATTATTCATGTATTTGCACTTCTAATCAGGTTTTCTTCAGAAAAAATAAACATTGTCGAGTAAACCTAGTTTTATCTCTGATCAAATAATGACTGAGCCTCCTTTTGATAACAGTCAGAAAAAGAAAAAAGAAAAAAAAAAAAACACAAACACTCCATTCACGTATCGACGAAATACCTATCACCAGAAATAAAAAAAAAAAAAAAAAATTGAGATGAAAGGCCAGGAAATGAATCGTGTTGTCAATGATTGGACACATTCTTGTTCTGACCTTTCTGTTTAATAAATAATGTTTTTCCGCCTCACTTCTTGGCAGCGTTTAGAAAAGAAAGTAATAAATTTGTTACATGTGGTGGTTGAGGGTTCAGTGCCTTTAAGTTGTTGCGGCCGGTTTGACATGATGGAAAACAGCACATGATGTTTTAACAGCGGGGTCCCAAGGACTGGGTGGAGTAAATAAATTGTACACTTTCATGTTGCCACTTTACTCTAAAGATGAAGTTTTTCGACCACTATCAGTTCATTGTTACACAAAAAAAAAACAAAACAAAACAAAACAAGAACCTAAAAAATGAGTAGCCGGGCTGGGACTTCTATTCCACGATAATGCTACTTGTCTCCACAGCTGCCACTCAAATCACATTGCACCCTACAGTGGGCCTTCCTGTGGGTAGTGATACCGTTGGTAGTTATATGGGTCAGGGTGACATTTGTGATATCTTCTTGTGATTTCTTTTCATTCAAATTTTTGCGCTTGATCTTGGGTGAAAGACCCAACCATTTTGTGCCACCACCCAGTTAAATGTCTGGCACTTTTGTCAGGGACCAGTATTTCAGGTGTGGCAGATATTACCCCTATTTAAACTTCAATGTCCAATGTTCTGGAGTATTGTCCTACCTATAAAATCGTCCTACCCAAGTTAAATGTGCATGTTCAAACACACCCATAATTTACTGCTACCCGATGGGATTGTTTTTTCAATCAGTCGCACATTGTAATTTTAAGTTGATTGAAATTGTTCTCAACTTACATTATTGATGATTTATCACCAATTACGCTACTGTAAAACAAAAAAATGCAATAAATGTGTGGATTAACTGCAATGTAAATATCAAATGTGTCAAAATGTACATTTCTGAGCTAGTTTGTTGTTGAGAAGATTCGTTCATTCATCTTCTTCTGCTTGTCTGTTAGCAGGTTGCAGGGGCAACTGGCGCCACCCAAATCACATTGCTCCATGTTGTGAGCCTTCCTGGGTGTGGTGGATTCAAACCTGAAGCCTCGTGGACCCAAGTCGGTTTCCTTAACAGCTAGGCTGTCCTACTGTTGTTGTTGAAGACTTGTTGTTGACAAACCAACTGTTGAGATA
>JAFBJS010008617.1:23651-26151 GCA_016785265.1 Paraplagusia blochii
TTTTTTTTTTTACCCAGCCCTAGTAGATAGTATAGTGTAAAAAGAGAAACAAACTTCACAGTACTGCATGAGCATCAGATGGACGTCGCAAGAGTCACACAGTGTATGCCAGTCTCTATTTTTTTTTTTTTTTTTAGAAAATCCCTAAGGAGTATCCTTCAGGAAATCATGCTTCTGTGATGAGTTAATCACATCACCGTAGTGAGCAGAGGTCAGCTGGCTAAGCTAGGGTCCAGGGGGCAGTGTGTGGGGACCATGCTCAGGGCACCCTTAGTGGGGGCGGTGCGAGATTCGAACCGGGGCGCCTTGCGCAACCAAGTCTGCTTCCTTAGCCACTAGTCCACCAACTGCCGTCGTGCGCCTCATTAGGAAATGAGACTGTGACAAAGAGTCTTGACAGAGTGAGACACCTGTAGATTTAGCTTCTTCAACATTGACACCAGGGTTTTGATGAGGACTCTTCTGTTGTCTTTTTTTTTTTTTTTACGCAGTGATAAAGGTGTTGAACTGCTGCCATTTTATAACACATTTCTGTCTTCGCCCCCCTTTTGTCCTCGCCGCGTGGCCCAATATTTCAGAGAAGTGATTACTTTTTCATGCACAAACAGCTGACTTTTTCATCTTCTCACAGTTGAAGTGTAAACACCGGGAGACAGTTGCCTGATTCTGTCACAGCACGTTCTGTTTTTAGACGCATGAATAAAACATTTCCGTGCCCTTCCTGGAGGTTGGCGCTTTGCTCCGCGAATTAACACAGAATGGGAGACGAGGATTTTTTTTTTTTTCCCTCGTAGGTTCTGAGAGGGAGCACTCATTCTGTCACCGCTCACAATTTTCATTATAAATGCTCACATCAGCCGGCCGAGGTTCAATTCACCGGGTTCCTCAGCGAGGATCTTCCTTCTGTTTATCAAACACGCGCCCCACATAAACCAGGCAGAGTCACCGCCGACGTGTCACCGCCGCGGATCAGGTTCCGCTCCCACCTTTGGGGGATTTCGGTCATCCTTTGAAAAACTGTCATCCGGGCTGACACCCCGAGGCTGAGTTCCTCAGAGCGTCACGCCGGGCTGACTGACACGAAGACTTTCACACCTCACGTTTGGCAGAACGACTCGTCTCCTGTCTCATAACTGGACCGGTCTTGTCCTCTGCCAGGCATTCGAGTCTCACTCATGCACAAAGCTGTCATTTCCTAAATGCATCACCGGAAAAGTGTCACCGGGGATTATGGGATACGTCGCAGGGGATTAAAATGTTCTTGACACATTGGAATTATTCCGGAAGTTATTTTCCTTCTGTCTGCTGGTTGACACATACGTGAGACAAATTTAGAATAATATGGAATCTCGATCTCCACCTACATTCATACACAGTAAGTTTAATCATCTATATCTGGAGATCAGAAAGACAATTTGTGGACTCCACATAACTTATCTTCACAATGGGAACTTTATCTGTCTGTCTGTCCATCTGTCCGTCCATTTATCCAATCAACCATCCATCAATCGATCATTCAACTCCCAAACCATCCATCAATCAATTCATCACCCCCCCACCCATCCAACCATCATCCATCCCAAACCTCCATCATCCATCCATCTTTCAAACCAGAAATCCATCCATCAATCCAGTCATCCACCCATCCATCCAACCACTCATTCACCATTCATCTATCTTTTCAATTTTATTTATTTATTTTTTTTAATTCCTATTAACTGTTGGACAGACAGAACCAAGATTCAGAACCAATAGCCTTCCCCTTGTAAATACTATGGTCAAAACATGTTACAACAAATATGTCTCCAGCCACAGGAAAAAAAAAAAAAAAAATTGCATACACATAAATAAATCTGGGAGTCACTGACTTTGGATTTTAAAGAACCCAAGACCCCCCCCCAAAAAAAAAAAAATCAGATTTTCAGGAAACCTCGGAAGGAAACTTGAAACCAAAATATCCATCCAGGACTAGCCATCTCCAAGACCGCCACCCTAATCACCCTACACTTTATCAGCTTCCGTTGAACCTTCCTGGGGTTGTTGAGCCCAATGGAAGGCACCAATTACCTAAACTGGCATTCAGACTTGTCTGAACCCTAGAAATTGACACCAATATTCAATATAATGTAGTTACGGCAGTTGGTGGCCTAATGGTAAAGGGAGCGGACTTGGGTTTGAATCCCCCTACCCCTAAGGTACCGCTGAGGTGCCCTGATCATGGGCCCCCACACATTGATCGACCAACCGACCAATCAATCGACCTACCTACCTACCTATCTATCTACCTAGCTAGCTAGCTACCTACCTACCTACCTACCTACCAACCTACCTACCTACCTACCTAGCTAACTAGCTACCTACCTACTTACCTAGCTAGCTACCTAGCTAGCTGCCTACCTACCTACCAACCTACCTACTTACCTAGCTACCTACCTAGCTAGCTACCTACCTACCAACCTACCTACCCACCTACCTAGCTAACTAGCTACCTACCTACTTA
>JAFBJS010008617.1:28651-37822 GCA_016785265.1 Paraplagusia blochii
AGTCCAGAGCGGAAAGATGGATTGCTAATTTGATGTAAGATAAATGGCATGTCAATGCCAAAAGCAGAAATATATAATAATAATATAAATAAATTATATCATTTGGACAAGGTTGGTGGGCCGCACCAAAAAGCATAACGGGCAATAATCTGGCCCCCGCGCCTTAGTTTGCTCATGCCTGGTCAATAGGGTGCCTGAGAGCACCTGAGTTGCTACTATTCTTCTGAAACATTTATATCATGAATATCCTCAACCTTTATATTGTTTTTTTTTGTTTGTTTGTTTTTTTTTTTGAAAATCTCTCCAGATTTAGCTGCTTATAATTTGCTAATGTTCGGTTGACATAAGCCTTCAAGTCTGGTGTCTCATTTTCCAGAGACAAAATCCTGTCTTAGTCTCTGTGGGGAGTTACTAATAAAAGCACACGTCAATGGACTGGTTACCACATTGTTGTGACACTGCAGTTAATAGAACGTCAAAATAAAAAAGTGAAAATATATTTTAGCTGAAAAGTGATTTTTTTTTTTTTTTTTTTTTTCTTTTTTTTTTCTGGCGCTGCTGTTTTTTTTCTTTTTTTTTTTTTTTTCTCTTCCTGCCTCACCCCCTCACCTTCCCTGCATGTCATCCCATTTCCCTGTCTTTCTTCTTCTCTCTAATCAAACAGAGCTGTTGTTGAACAACAGACATGTGTGCGCAGCCCCCCGCCCCACACACACGGTGCCGTCCTCGGTCCCGTTCTCTCCGAGTGCAGTTGAGAGGATTAGTCTGTGCCTGAGTGCCTGGAATAATGATCACTGCAGCGGAGAAATACATTTTCACATTTCAGGAGATAAGAGCAGCCAATCTGCAAGCAGAGGATTTAAGCAGCTCCCCGTGGCTTATTGTGGTGCTAACAGAAAAGTCTGCAGCCAACAACCACAGTGCTGCAGCATTCAAGCCCTGCACCAGCAGAAGGAACACCCACTAATATCTGTCTCCGCTGCCAGGGCCCATCATTCACTCTGAAATGACACGGAAAATTGCATTCATAAAAGTTTCTAACTATGGGACAGTGTGTCCCTGTTGGAATTCGCTCCAATTTCCTTCTGTGCGGCTTCATTTCCCACAAAGAAACCAAATTGAGCTTCGTTTCTCAGCATGAAACCAAATCTAATATTTCACTTCAAAAATCATTTCTCACTTTCAAACCTAATTCGCTGCAGTGTTTGGGTCCCAGAGTGACGGACATGGTGGGAGGCTCGGCTGCGATTAGAGCGAGTTTAACATTTTGGACGTAAGGAATCAGTCGGACTGTGTAATGACAGGAATGTCAGAAGATCAGGTGGACTGAGAGCGGACAGTCCGACCAGACGAGTAACCACTTACCTTCCCGACATACTGGGCCTCTGGTCCTATGTGTTCTTCTAAAACGAAGAACTGGTTCCAGATCCAGCCGCGTTTGGGTCTGTGGTGCACCTCCGTCTCCCCATTGGCCAGTTTGGTCTGGTTCTTGGACGCCCCTTTGGCAGGAACGTGGTGACTGGCACCACAGCTTCTCTGGAGGAAGCAGAGGCAGACCAGGAAGGGGCAGAGACAGGAGGTGGTAGATATCCTCATGGTGGCACGGAGGTTTTTGTAAAGTTATCCTTGGGTTATTCCACGGTTGGGGCGTGGGGGGAGGGGGGTTAAACCCACCGGCGCTGCAGGACTCCAACCACTACCGCTGGATGGCGCTGCAGGCACGAGCAAAAGACGGGTCTAAATCCAAACCAGGAAAAATGTAGTTCCTGTAGCTCCTCTGCGGTTCATGGTCCGAGAAAGGTTTACATTCTGGAATTTTCCAGTTCGTGTGAAGCTTCAAAGTGGGAATCGATCTTCTGGTTGGTTCAACCATGTACAGAGGTTAATCCACAAAGCCATTCTGAACTTCCTGTAAAAGAGAGAGAGAGAGAGATTTATTCAGTGTTGTCCTCTCAAAGATTCATTCATTTATTCATTTCGGCACCACCCAAATCTCTGCCTTCCCGTGGGTGGTGCGCCCACCGGATGTCATGTGGGTCAGGACAGTGCTATGCTCAGTGGCAACCTGTCAGCTGGTGGATTTGAACCTGAAGGATTGCGGACTCAAGTCCACTAGGCCACCATCGCTACTCACATTTAAAAGATGTTCAATATAAACAAGAAGAAGTACCATCGACAGCGTTGCATGGTATGATTCATCAATACCATCAGCTACCAAGTGAGGGCAGTATCCATCACTGAAAATTCACACCGAAATTCACACCAAATTCCATGCTGATACCATGAGTACATGCGGAAATCTGAAGTAAAAACAACATACCCCTGGTCCAGCAGGTGGCGCTAAGTAAAACAGCTTCACTCCTAAAAAATACAGCGCCATCTATAGACGTGGCATACACGACAAGGGAACATCCCACCTGTATTTATATATTTTTTAAGGTTGCAGACTTTCTGTTGTGGCCTCGAGTGTAGACCTAAGTTCTACCAGAAGGGGCAGTGTGGCAATGCCCTTGCTCTCAGGGACATCTTTACTTGCAACTGGGTTTTCAGACAGACTGGGCTTCTTAGCACAGAAGATTATAATAAATGTGGCGACAGAAAAAAAAAAAAACGCATTGACTGTGATAAGGGCAGACATCCGGGCGCTGAGTCGTGGCGCAAGCGGCGCTGGTTTTTACGAAAGCACTGAGACGGAAATGACAGACGAAAACAGTTTTCTAAATCAAAATTACATATTGAATGTGGCGCTGAAGCAGTGAAGAAATAACTGCTTTTCTTGTTGCGTTTCTCTGTTAGTGAGCACTGGGCTGAAGCTGCGCTGGTCCCAGCTTACCTCTGCAAGAATGGTGTGTGACACCAGAGAACCCCCTTTTGCAGTAAAGACGCCATTATGGGGAGTTAGATGTTGTTTAAGTCCTACTGGAGCATGAAATGAGTCTTCACTACTCACTCTTTAACATCCACTCTCTGCTGAGGAGAAATCGCGCCATTCGACCGCACGAACGGGAGATGGACGACCTTCGAGACGGAAGTCTGAGGGCCCCATTTGGAACCGAGTGGGTTCTCCAAATAAAATACCAAGCCAGTTGTATGTAATATGTCATCGTAGGTTCAGTTTGGTTGTTTTCAATAAATGAGAACGAACCCCCCCGGGTGGATGTATTAAGTTTTTTTTGGACATTTCTGGACTGGATTTGGACAGACAACCACGTAATAGTGTGCTACAAGCAACCCTTCGTTTGGAGAACTTTCTTATCCTGGGAAACGCAGAAGGAATCTCTCCAGGATGTTCTAGTTGGTGTTGGTTTCTGGGAACTATAGAAAACATGTGTCTCTGAAGATTCAGTGAGTCGGGCGAACTTCACATTGTCCAACGGGTTGTCCAATCAGAGCTCATAACTAGAGTGCTCACACCTATGATTGGACTGCTCACACTGTAGGATCGTATACAACACTCTCACAGCTGTAGCCAGAATAGATAAAAGTGCCTACCATATGGATTGTAACGTAATGTATATGACAGAAAAAGGCCAGTAGAGGGAGACATTTAAGCAAACAAAAACTAATTTCCCTGGCAACTTGAGTCATGCTGTGCACATGCACGAAAAAAAAGAAAAAAGTGACGGTGTTACTCTCTCAGCCTCCATCTTCTGTCTCATTCTTTCAGCCTCGTTCCTGTCTCACTCCCTTAGCATCTTTCCCCCTTCTCACTTTTTCAGCCTCTATCCACTGTCTCACTCTCCAAGTCTCCCTCATGGGTCTCATTCCCTGAGCTTCCATCAAATGCCTCGCTCTCTATCCCACTGTCCTCTGTTCCACTCTCTCAGCATCTATGCCCTGTCTCGCTCTCTCAACCTTGGCCCTCTGTCTCACTCTCTCAGACTTCATTCCCATTTAATCTCTCAGCCTCCATCCTCTGTCTCAGCCTCGTTCCTGTCTCACTCCCTTAGCATTTCCCCCCCTTCCTCACTCTCTCAGCCTCTGTGTTCTGTCTCACTCTCTCAGCCTCTGTCCACTGTCTCACTCTCCAAGTCTCCCTCATGGGTCTCATTCCCTGAGCTTCCATCATATGCCTCGCTCTCTATGCCACTGTCCTCTGTTTCTCTCTCAGCCTCCGTCCTTTGTCTCACTCCCTCAGCATCTATGCCCTGTCTCGCTCTCTCAACCTTTGCCCTCTGTCTCACTCTCTCAGACTTCATTCCCATTTAATCTCTCAGCCTAGTTCCTGTCTCACTCCCTTAGCATCCCCCCCCTTCCTCACTCTCTCAGCCTCTGTGTTCTGTCTCACTCTCTCAGCCTCTGTCCACTGTCTCACTCTCCAAGTCTCCCTCATGGGTCTCATTCCCTGAGCTTCCATCACATGCCTCGCTCTCTATGCCACTGTCCTCTGTTTCTCTCTCAGCCTCCATCCTTTGTCTCACTCCCTCAGCATCTATGCCCTGTCTCGCTCTCTCAACCTTCGCCCTCTGTCTCACTCTCTCAGACTTCATTCCCATTTAATCTCTCAGCCTCGTTCCTGTCTCACTCCCTTAGCATTTCCCCCCTTCCTCACTCTCTTAGCCTCTGTGTTCTGTCTCACTCTCTCAGCCTCTGTCCACTGTCTCACTCTCCAAGTATCCCTCATGGGTCTCATTCCCTGAGCTTCCATCATATGCCTCGCTCTCTATGCCACTGTCCTCTGTTTCTCTCTCAGCCTCCATCCTTTGTCTCACTCCCTCAGCATCTATGCCCTGTCTCGCTCTCTCAACCTTGGCCCTCTGTCTCACTCTCTCAGACTTCATTCCCATTTAATCTCTCAGCCTCCATCCTCTGTCTCATTCTCTCAGCCTCGTTCCTCTGTCTCACTCCCTTAACATTGTTCCCCTTCCTCACTCTCTCAGCCTCTGTGTTGCGTCTCACTCTCTCAGCCTCTGTCTCACTTCCTTAGCATAATTCCCCATTCTCACTTTCTCAGCCTGTGTCCACTGGTGATGTATATACAGTAGACCAGGAAATGTCTTGTCAAACTTGGTCACTCTGGTCTTTTAGTTCTGCTCACCGCTGTTGACCTGTTTTCCCGTCCATATTTAAGTTTGCACATGTGCAGTGCGATAAATTGAGTTAAAAATCCTAAGAATTGGCGCGATTTCTCTCGGTCTGCGATACACTTCTGGTTTGCGACCCACCAGTTGAGTGCCATTGATCCAAGTGACTGGGGCAGTTGGTGGCCTTGTGGTTGGTGGATCTCCGGTCCGAATCTCCTCACTGCCAAATTACCGCTGAGGTGCCGCGAGCATTGACCATTTAGCATGTGCCCTAGCGGTGTCCTGGAACTAACTCTGGACTGAGGGTTTCAATGAGGGCTAGATTGTTGCTTTGTTTTGATGGGTTGACATTATATTTTGAAACGGAATATCTCGATATTTCCCTCTGGTGTTCGAGAAAAATCCGACTTCTTCTCATGAAAAACGGCAAAGATTTAACGGAGTCACGACGGAAATAACACAGTCTTATCGCCTGATGTTTGAAGTGTAGAATTCCCGGTGGTGTGGGGATGATTGTAGAGACGATAAACCGCGCTCCATTTTAACACCAGACATTAAGGCAGCGAATGTAACGCGGGGGAAGATTATCACTGTATTTTATCCTAATATAAATATCGCCATGTGAGGATTAGGAAGTACTTACAAACCTCTGACTAATCCCTGTGTTTGACATGTCCCTTACATCTAAATTAGGGGCTGCTTTACTGTATTTGTGTATTGATGTTGACTCAGTGCTGGGACAGTAATGGACAGCTGTTCTCTCAGAAAAAAAAATCATCTCCCCAACGGAGACATGAACTGCCGGTAAATGAAGCTTCTACACCACAGTTCAGCTTTGGTCACATGTCCCCGTCCATCGTGACTGTAGAGAATTGGTCTTTTCAATGTCACAGCAGCGTTGAAGAAATGGCCGCTCTTGGATCAGACTGTGTGTCGGGATGGAAAATCTGGTTGCAGCGGTTTTCGCCGTGTCCCCCTCCGTCCCCCGTGGCTCTCTTCAATCACTCTCCTAATTGTCAGATTATCATGCTGATTCCAGGCAGAACACCTCCAGGAGGCTGTGAATTCAGCAGTCTCACTGGAAGTGGCTTCACGTCCCCCCGCTCTGGTTTGGACGACGTCGCTTTCAGCCGCCGTCTGCCGCACCCTGTTTATATACAGGTACCTGTATAAACGTAAAAAAAAACGGACGTAAAAAACGTAACGTAAAAAAAATATATAATTTTACAACCAGAGGAAAAAAAAAAAAAAAAAAAAAAAAAAATCATACCAGATATCAGACTAAAACTTGTTCCGACGTACGAGCAAGCGACTTTTTCTGCCATTTTAACTGAGCTTTCTCTCCCAGATCAGTGTCCAACCTTTGTCTAACTCTCTCACCGTTCATCCTCTGTCTCACTCTTTCAGCCTCGGTCCTCTTCCTCACTTTCACCCACTGTCTCACTCTCTTAGCCTCCGTTCTCTGTATCACCCTTCCAGCCCAGTTCTCTGTTTAAGTTACTTATCGTTCTTCCTATATCTCACTCCCTCACCCTCTGCTCTCTGTCTCACTCTTTCAGTCTACATCATCTGTGTCACTCTCTCAGGCTTCCTCTTCCGTCTCACTCTCTCAGCATCTTTTCATCTTTCTCACTTCTTCAGCCTCTGTCCACTGTCTCACTCTTTGGGTCTATGTCATCTGTCTCACCCCCTCAGCCTCATTCCTCTGTCTCACACTCTCAGCCTTTGTGTTCTGTCTCACTCTCTCAGCCTCCATCCTGTTCAATTCTCTCTCCTCCTTCCTCCGTCTCACTCCCTCAGAATCTTTTCATCTTTCTCACTTCTTCAGCCTCTGTCCACTGTCTCACTCTTTGGGTCTATGTCATCTGTCTCACCCCCTCAGCCTCATTCCTCTGTCTCACACTCTCAGCCTTTGTCTTCTGTCTCACTCTCTCAGCCTCCATCCTGTTCAATTCTCTCTCCTCCTTCCTCCGTCTCACTCCCTCAGAATATTTTCATCTTTCTCACTTCTTCAGCCTCTGTCCACTGTCTCACTCTTTGGGTCTATGTCATCTGTCTCACCCCCTCAGCCTCATTCGTGTGTCTCACACTCTCAGCCTTTGTCTTCTGTCTCACTCTCTCAGCCTCCATCCTGTTCAATTATCTTTCCTCCTTCCTCTGTCTCACTCCCTCAGCATCTTTACCCTTCTCACTTTTTCAGCCTCTGTCCACTGTCTCACTCTTTAAGTCTGTGTCTTCCATCTCACTCCCTCAGGCTCATTCCTCTGTCTCACTCGCTCAGCCTCCATCCTGTTTTATTCTATCTTGTCCATTCTCTGTCCCACTCCCTCAGCATCTATCCCCTGTCTTACTCTCTCAGCCTCCATCTTCTGTCTCATTCTCTCAACCACGTTCCTCTGTCTCACTCCTTCAGCATCTTTCCCCTTTCTCACTTCTTCAGCCTCTGTCCACCGTCTCACTCTTTAAGTCTATGTCTTCCATCTCACTCACTCAGCCTCATTCCTCTGTCTCACACTCTCAGTCTCCGTTCTCTCTGTCTCACTCACTCAGCCTCCATCCTGTTTTATTCTATCTTGTCCATTCTCTGTCCCACTCCCTCAGCATCTATCCCCTGTCTTACTCTCTCAGCCTCCATCCTCTGTCTCATTCTCTCAGCCTCGCTCCTCTGTCCCACTCCCTTAGCATCTTTCCCCTTTCTCACTTTTTCAGCCTCTGTCCACTGTCTCACTCTCTAAGTCTCCCTCATGTGTCTCATTCCCATCCGCCTCCTCCCTCTGTCTCACTTCCTTAGCATCTTTCCCCTTTCTCACCCCCTTTTTCAGCCTGTGTCCACTGTTTCGCTCAAGTCCACGTCCTCTGCCTCCCTCCCCCAGCCTCCTCCCTCTGTCTCTCACTTCCGATGCCTCTCTCCTGTTCACTCTCTCAGCTTCCACCTTCTGTCTTACTCTCTTAGCCTCCATTCTGTTTCCGTCTATCAGCATTTGTCCTCTGTCTCACTCTTTCATCTTCCTCAGTCAGTTCTCTATCTGAACCGTTGGGTTAGTGTTCGTGAAAATCATCTTGAGTCCCGGAAGCCGCGGCAGCAAGGAACGCATATTGCGGGGACCAAACACACTCAGACAGCATCTTTGGGTGCGTCTGTCTCTAGGACGAATGCTAGAATATACTGAAAGACAAACAGTTTAATTATGTTATATCCTAAAAGTAAGTAAACATAAATGGCTGCTTTTGCAGACTGAATGAATGAGCGCTTTCAGAGGAGGAGACGCCTGAGGAGTGCTGTGCAACAGTCTTTAGCTCAGGTAGTGGACAAATCTAGTTGTTATATTTGATGGAGTAATCCATCTTTTCTTTAAAATAGCTGAAAAAATATATTTCACATCTCTTTTTTTTTATATTTTTTTGTATGCTGATCAAACCTGATTAAGTATTTTGTAGCGCCGACCTATCCTCCAACTGTTTGCCTGTTGCATTTTCAACAGAATAGCGAAGATCGGTGTGAAAAGGAGAGAATAAAAATCAAATTAACAGAGTGTACTGAAGCGTTATGAATATATCAGTGCGGGTACAGGGATAAATAATACAAAAAGAGAAAAAAAAAAAAAAAAAAAAAAAGACTGTTCCAAAATGACAAATACAAAGTTTCCTTAACACTGGGTTCAATAGCAGGAGGTTGGATGATTCATGCTGCCTTTTATGTCCCTTTGACGATTTCTTCCCTTTGATAATTTTTCCTCCACTTTACCTTCATCACTGTGGAAATAGCAACACGGGAGCCGTGAAGAAGAAAAGAACCAGACGGAAAGAAATGAGAGAAAACGGACAAAGGGCTGCGATTGAAATCTCCACGTCTGTCCCCGGGATTTCGACAACGGCGTTACTGGTACGAGGACCAGGATTGATGGTCCTATTGATATTCCACCACGCCCTCCCTTTTGACCTTCATTAATCTGACAAATGACAAAGTGTAAATGTCTGTTCTGCTACAGTATAGCGCACTCCTGGTGATGATCTAAGTGAAACAGACGCTATTCAAACAGCGGCCCAAGGGCCACGTGTAGCCCAGACACAACATCAAATGTGGCCCAGCCTCTGGTCATTGTACGCCAGAACGGGGCAAGTACCTTGGCTGTCTCTTATACACATC
>JAFBJS010008617.1:51250-84926 GCA_016785265.1 Paraplagusia blochii
TATATATCCAACATGTAAAGCAACAGCTACAGTATGTAACGCAACCAGACAACCAACCAACCAACAAGTAATGCAACCAGACAACTAACCAAACAACATCATAAAAAGCAATCAACCAACATGTAACCCAACGGACTAGCCAAACAATCAACATGTAACCCAACGGACTAGCCAAACAATCAACATGTAACGCGGTAATCTAGTCAGCCGAAATGCAACACAACAAACAACCATACATGTAACCCAATGAAACTAATCAACAAACAACAACAACAGTCAAGTTGATCAACCAAGGATTTCAAGGACCTGAACAAACCAACTGACCACCCAACAAGTGTTGCAACCAGCCAAAAAGATCTAATGCGACCAACCAATCAACCAACATGTACACAATTCACAAAAAGTCACCTAGTCTAGGATGAGCTAGTTTGCAGGTATCTCAAAAAATGGGGGCATTCATTTTTTATTTTTTTTTTCAATCAATGACAAATGCAGTGCATGCCGTTGATGGTATTTTACAGTTCACCCTTCATTGAGGATGATACTCTACATTACAAGGAAGAGTTGCAAGGAAGTATTGATACGTTGAAATATCACAATATTTTCTACTCTTGATCCTGTAACAATCTCTTCCTTCAGTGTATTGATTTTTTTTTTCTCTCCAATTCCCAGTCCAATCTTCCTGGTGTTGGTTCATTTTCTCTTTCTCTTTCTCCTCTGGTCATTCAAGATGTAAATCCCTCTACTGTAATGTTAGTAATCTACTGTCCAGTAGGAACAGCACCGTAAAAATCAATACATTGCTTTATACTTGTATCAAAGTATCAGAATATATAATATTGTTTACCCGTATCGTGATGAATCACCAAATTGTTGACAATGAATCGTCCCAGTTCAATTTCAGGATAAAGTTTGATCTGATGTAGTCATGTGGTCAGTGTCTCTCCTTCTAGATAATTCCAGAAAACTAGAACATCCTGGAGAGATTCCCTCTCCAAGTCCCATGGTTCAGATGGCTAAAATGTTCTCCTGGCTGTGAGAGGTAGTATTTATTGCAAAGACACTTGGACTACAGGAATATTGGGGACAAACGCCTCTATATAACATCATGACAATATATTGTTTTTCTTTTTTTTTATGATTGAAAAAAAATTCCGATAACGCAATGCCCGGGTTTTGCCAAATTCACTGGAATCACACAGAGAATTCTAGAATGATCTAGGGGCAAACAACGGCAAGTATCAATATTGGTCGATATCGGTGTAATAAGATCGGCAAAATCGGATATCGCAAAAAAAAATGACATCGGACAGCCCTACTATATATCGCAGTATATTGTATCATGTGTTGTGATATATATCGTATCACCAAATTCTTGGCAACAAATCGCCCTTATTCTCAGCCTTTAGTCCAGGTTCCAGCTTGGTCATATTTTAGTCATGTGATCAACACGTATTCTTCTAGATCAGGGGTTTTCCAAAGTGGGGGGCGGGCCCCCTTGGGGGGGGGCGCAGTGCGATGCTGAGGGGGGTCCGTGTGACCCTGGGGAACATTCTTTTTTTTTTCCGCCGTACTATAATAAAGTGTAATTGCACATCCTCGTAAGTTGAACTATATCTCTTTTTTTTTTGTTTCTTTATGTTAACGATTAGCGTTAGCGATTGTTTTCTTCTTGCTAGGGGGGGCGTAATAGAAAAAGATTGGGAAGCACGGATTCTTATAGTCCCTAGAAACCACCCAGAACATCCTGGAGAGATTCCCCCTCCAATCCATGGTAAGGAAGGCTAAAATCCAAAATAACACCAGGACTATAAAAAATTAAATATTGTACCGTTGCCTATACACAACGTATGGCCAGATTCTTGCCAGAGACACCCCCTACTGGATATTCTGAGCAATTTCAGTGAAACAACCACACTGTTCGGTGCTAAACATGTATGTTCACACTGTTCATCATGTTTATGTTTGTGATGTATGCTCGGGTGCTAATGTGATAATGTGACTGACTGAAGCATCACCTGTTCACAGCCCATTTCTTCACGACACCGCAGGAAAAAACCCGCGTGTTCAACAGGTGTCAGGTCCGTGGGGTTCCGCTGATTAACACCTGCTTAACTTGGATTTTATTTTTTTTTTTTTTTTTTTTTTTGGTCCAGTTTTTTTTTTTTTGGCTCAAGTTACTGTGACATTCGCATCCGACGCTGATCCCCGAACAGCGGAATCTGCAGCTGGAGGACATTTTCCTCCGACCTGACTGGGATTAATAATGTCTCATTTACTGCGTGACCTTTCACAGTGGGAAAACAACCATTGCTACACGTTTGTTGAAGCCGCCTTCAGCCCACCCCCTGGCTTCACCCTCAGTGGAACACCACCTCTCGCGGTGGAGGTAGCCAAGGCCTGCAGTGCTTCATTAGCATTTAAATGTAAAGACATTCAGAACCCAGTTTGTTAAACACGTGGGTTGAGAACCCGGCA
Source organism: Paraplagusia blochii (assembly GCA_016785265.1). Classification (NCBI taxonomy): domain Eukaryota; kingdom Metazoa; phylum Chordata; class Actinopteri; order Pleuronectiformes; family Cynoglossidae; genus Paraplagusia; species Paraplagusia blochii. Next base: position 53,729 of record JAFBJS010008617.1, read on the forward strand.
GTGATCAATACTTCAGATTTTCTTAAAGAGTTTTTTTTTTTTTGTTGCTGACATTAAATTTAGACGTGGAGAACCAAGATTGGATTCCCACATTTAACAGCTATCGATCTTCTCAAACTTCTGGGAAGTTCTTCTACTTCTTCTTATGAGGAGAGCAAACTCCTTGTCATTGTGACATTGTGATTCACATCACAGCGCGCAACGAAATGTCACTTCTGCAATTAACCCATCACCAAAGTGAACAGTGGGCAGCTTTGAGCTCTCCGGGGAATTGTGGGGAGTGGGGGACGCTGCCATGCTCAGTGGCAGTTGGTAGATTCGAACTTGGAACTCTAAATCACCACTGCCCCAAGCTATGAAGGTGGAGATGTGGATCGTGGTTGTGATCCTGGTATACCTACTGTGTGTTTGTCTGTCTTTATTTATTGGGCAACATATGATTTGAGGACATTGCTGTTTTTTTTATTTTTTTTTGTTTATGTTTTTTTTTTTTTTCTTTTTTTTTTTGTTTTTTTTTTTTTTTTTTTCGGAAAGCTGACAAACAAACCCAAAAACTCCACACCCTCAATTTGTTCAGATTAAATTTTTTGGAGCAGATATTTGAACACGCCGTCACATGATTACAAAATTGTCTCAGCAGGTCTTTGTTGCTTCCCATTCAAGTCAAATTGGATTTTCTTCAAACTTCATGTTTATTTGACAGCTACTCAGAATATTCTCAACGGCTTTTTTTAACATTTGCAGACCAATGAGTCTGTAAACAGTTTCTCTGATGATGAAAATCCACTGAGATCAGACCGACTGTCCTCATGACTCAAGAAATTAGTCACCACTGTGAGACAGAACTGACATTATGACGTCCCCTTAGTTGGAACTCCACTGCTCCCAGACAGGTATTTGATCCACACACTATACTGGATGTCAATCAGGAATACCATGCTCAGTTCACCAACTAACCAATTAACGAATGAACAAAAGAACCAGCCAATCAATATGTAGTACAAACTACCAATCAAAGAACAAACCAACCAACCAAACAATCAATAAGCGCAACCAACCAACCATTCAACAAAGACAAAGACCATTATGAATTAACCAAACAACCAATGTTTTGGTTGTTTGGTTAATTCAACCAACCAAGCAACGTGAGATGCAACCAATCATTCAACCAATATGTAACACAACCAAGTAACCAAGCATTAAGTAATGAAACCAACCAACTAACCAATCAACAAACCAACCAACCAATATGTAACAAAACAATTAACATGCAATAAGGCAAACTTTTTAACGGACCGACATGTTACACAATCAACTAACCAGTCAACCAACCAACCTGCAACACAACTAACTAACCAGCCAATCAACAAACCAATGTGTAATATTGCCAACCAATCAACCAACCAACTTGTTCATGTAACGCAACTAACGAATGAACAAATGACCCAACCAACCAATCAATATGTAATACAAACTACCAACCAACCAATCAATGATTCAACCAAACAATTAAATTGCCAACCAATCAGCAAAGAAACAAACTAACCAATATAAATAAACCAAACAACCTATATTTTATGCAAATAACCAACCAAGCGATATTAGACACAACCAATTAATCAACATGTTCATGTAACGCAACTAACCAACTAACGAATGAAAAAAAAAAACAACCAACCAATCAATATGTAATACAAACTACCAACCAACCAATCAATGATTCAACCAAACAATCAAATTGCCAAACAATCAGCAAAGAAACAAACTGGCCAATATAAATTAACCAAACAACCTATATTTTATGCAAATAACCAACCAAGCAATATGAGACACAACCAATCAATCGACATGTTCATGTAACTCAACTACGCAACGAACCAACCAAACAATCAATATGTAACACAGCCAACCAATCAACTAACCAACCAACCAACCAATCAACAAAAAAACAAACCAACCAGTATAAATGAAACAAATAGCCAATATTTATCTAATCAACCAAACAAACAATATGAGATGCAACCAATCAATCAACCAACCAATCAACAAAGAAACAAACCAACCAGTTTGAATTAACCAAATAGCCAATATTTATCTAATCAACCAAACAAACAATATGAGATGCAACCAATCAATCAACCAATATGTACCACAACCAACCAACCAACCAATCAAGAAAGAAACAAACCAACCAGTTTGAATTGACCAAATAGCCAATATTTTATGCAATTAACCAAACAAGCAACATGAGATGCAACCAATCAATCAACCGATATGTACCAACTAACCAACCAACCAATCAACAAAGAAACAAACCAACCAGTATAAATTAACCAAATAGCCAATATTTTATGCAATCAACCAAACAAGCAATATGAGATGCAACCAATCAATCAACCGATATGTACCAACTAACCAACCAACCAATCAACAAAGAAACAAACCAACCAGTATAAATTAACCAAATAGCCAATATTATATGCAATCAATCAAACAAGCAATATGAGATGCAACCAATCAATCAACCGATATGTACCACAACCAACCAACCAATCAAGAAAGAAACAAACCAACCAGTTTGAATTAACCAAATAGCCAATATTTTATGCAATCAACCAAACAAGCAATATGAGATGCAACCAATCATTCAACCGATATGTACCAACCAACCAACCAACCAATCAAGAACGAAACAAACCAACCAGTATAAATTAACCAAATAACCAATATTTTATGCAATCAACCAAACAAGCAATATGAGATGCAACCAATCAATCAACCGATATGTACCAACTAACCAACCAACCAATCAACAAAGAAACAAACCAACCAGTATAAATTAACCAAATAACCAATATTTTATGCAATCAATCAAACAAACAATATGAGATGCAACCAATCATTCAACCGATATGTACCACAACCAACCAACCAACCAATCAAGAAAGAAACAAACCAACCAGTATAATTTAACCAAATAGCCAATATTTTATGCAATCAACCAAACAAGCAATATGAGATGCAACCAATCATTCAACCGATATGTACCACAACCAACCAACCAATCAAGAAAGAAACAAACCAACCAGTATAAATTAACCAAATAGCCAATATTTTATGCAATCAACCAAATAAGCAATATGAGATGCAACCAATCAATCAACCGATATGTACCAACTAACCAATCAACAAAGAAACAAACCAACCAGTTTGAATTAACCAAATAGCAAATAGTATATGCAATCAACCAAACAAGCAATATGAGATGCAACCAATCAATCAACCGATATGTACCACAACCAACCAACCAATCAAGAAAGAAACAAACCAACCAGTTTGAATTAACCAAATAGCCAATAGTATATGCAATCAACCAAACAAGCAATATGAGATGCAACCAATCAATCAACCGATATGTACCACAACCAACCAACCAATCAAGAAAGAAACAAACCAACCAGTATGAATTAACCAAATAGCCAATAGTATATGCAATCAACCAAACAAGCAATATGAGATGCAACCAATCATTCAACCGATATGTACCACAACCAACCAACCAATCAAGAAAGAAACAAACCAACCAGTATGAATTAACCAAATAGCCAATAGTATATGCAATCAACCAAACAAGCAATATGAGATGCAACCAATCATTCAACCGATATGTACCACAACCAACCAACCAATCAAGAAAGAAACAAACCAACCAGTATGAATTAACCAAATAGCCAATAGTATATGCAATCAACCAAACAAGCAATATGAGATGCAACCAATCATTCAACCGATATGTACCACAACCAACCAACCAATCAAGAAAGAAACAAACCAACCAGTATGAATTAACCAAATAGCCAATAGTATATGCAATCAACCAAACAAGCAATATGAGATGCAACCAATCATTCAACCGATATGTACCACAACCAACCAACCAATCAAGAAAGAAACAAACCAACCAGTATGAATTAACCAAATAGCCAATAGTATATGCAATCAACCAAACAAGCAATATGAGATGCAACCAATCATTCAACCGATATGTACCACAACCAACCAACCAATCAAGAAAGAAACAAACCAACCAGTATGAATTAACCAAATAGCCAATAGTATATGCAATCAACCAAACAAGCAATATGAGATGCAACCAATCATTCAACCGATATGTACCACAACCAACCAACCAATCAAGAAAGAAACAAACCAACCAGTATGAATTAACCAAATAGCCAATAGTATATGCAATCAACCAAACAAGCAATATGAGATGCAACCAATCAATCAACCGATATGTACCACAACCAACCAACCAATCAAGAAAGAAACAAACCAACCAGTATAATTTAACCAAATAGCCAATATTGTATGCAATCGATCAAACAAACAATATGGGATGCAACCAATCAATCAATCGATATGTACCAACTAACCAACCAACCAATCAAGAAAGAAACAAACCAACCAGTTTAAATTAACCAAAAAGCCAATATTTATGCAATCAACCAAACAAACAATATGAGATGCAACCAATCAATCAATCGATATGTTCCACCTAACCAACCAACCAATCAAGAAAGAAACAAACCAACCAGTATGAATTAACCAAAAAGCCAATATTTATGCAATCAACCAAACAAGCAATATGAGATGCAACCAATCAATCAACCGATATTTACCACAACCAACCAACCAATCAAGAAAGAAACAAACCAACCAGTATAAATTAACCAAATAGCCAATATTGTATGCAATCAACCAAACAAGCAATATGAGATGCAACCAATCAATCAACCGATATGTACCACAACCAACCAACCAATCAAGAAAGAAACAAACCAACCAGTATAAATTAACCAAATAGCCAATATTTTATGCAATCAACCAAACAAACAATATGAGATGCAACCAATCAATCAACCGATATGCACCACAACCAACCAACCAACCAATCAAGAAAGAAACAAACCAACCAGTATAATTTAACCAAATAGCCAATATTTTATGCAATCAACCAAACAAGCAACCAACCAACCAACCAACCAATCAACAAAGAAACAAACCAACCAGTTTGAATTAACCAAATAGCCAATAGTATATGCAATCAACCAAACAAGCAATATGTGATGCAACCAATCAATCAACCGATATGTACCACAACCAACCAACCAATCAAGAAAGAAACAAACCAACCAGTATAAATTAACCAAATAACCAATATTTTATGCAATCAACCAAACAAGCAATGTGAGATGCAACCAATCAATCAACCGATATGCACCACAACCAACCAATATGTAACACAACAAACCAACATGTAATATAACAAAACACCAATGCACCAACCAACCAACATTGCGTTACACAACCAACTAATCGGTCAACCAACCAACATGCAACACAACCAACTAACCAGCCAACCAACAAACCAATATGTAATATAACCAACCAACATGTATTCCAACCAACCAATCATAAACAAACAAGCAAAATGTAACACACCCAACCAATCACCATTTAATAGGTGATGCAACCAACCAACCAACCAACTAACCAACCAACCAGGGCAGTACATCTCAATCACCAGCTCTAAATGACTCAACCCGAGAAAGACAAGTCAAATGTTTACTCTTAAACCCAACAGGAAAAGCTGCCTCCCTCTCGTCCCCCTCCACCCTCACCCCCATCATCATAATTGGATTATGGAGCAGTCTAAACCAAGTAGCTAACCAATTATCAGGCACCTTAAGTGTATAATGAAGACACCCACTCCGGTTCTCCACCTCCGTCCATTTACTGCAGACATTTGATCATCATCTGCACACCAGGATGTTGGGGAACAACTCATCTCCAGGCCCCAGCAACAGGGAAGGAGCACGCCTGGAAAACTTCCTACCGCTGGACCACAGGAGAAGGCATGACACATCTGTCACAGGAGTGGACACTTACGTCCACAGACACGCAGGACACCCTGTAATCCAATCAGAGCAATGTGACCAGAGGGGGGGCAGGTGGAGATCTGCCCCGCCGTCACCTGCCCCTCATGCGCGTGCAAACTCAAAAAAAAAGAAGAAAGAAACAAGCGCCTGGTAAAGCTTTCCAAGAAACAAGAGACATCCTCTTCCCCTCGCACGCGCGCGCACCCACGCACGCACACAGATCGGATGCTGCTGATGTGAGAAAAAAAAAAAGCCTCCACTCATGCTGAGGGACTGCAGCAGTCAATGAGTGGACTCCTCTCCCCTGCAGTGTCTTCAGCGGTGGAGGCTGAGAAGCTCCTCCAAGCCGCTGCTGCCTGGATCGTCCCCAAACTCCACCGGGGCGCTGCTGTGCGCCAAAAAAAAAAAAAAAAAAAAAACCCGGCACAAAGAACAGGCGCACCGCAGCCAAAAGACGCACACGGCGGTGCCAAAACACACGCACGACTCTTTCGGGCAACAACTCCGAGGTGACAAGGGGCTTGTGGAGCGCACACGTTCAACACAAACTTGCCTGCGGATAAACTTCCATCTAATCCGTCTTACCTGCGCTCCTGGGGAGCGGATATGTCAGCCGCTTCAAATAGGGCGGGGGAAAAAAGACGCACGAGTTGTTTGAGTTTGCACCTCCTCATCCCCGTCCTCCTCCGGCCGTCACCATCATACCGTCCTCCCGTTCTCCTCCTCTCTGTCTCTCCCAGTTTCCTCTGCCTGCGCCGCTCTCATCCTCTGGACTGCGCGCGGGTCTCGGAGAGCGGCCGCTCTCTCTGCGTGTGTCTCCCTCTCTCTCTCTCTCTCTCCCTCTCTCTCTCCACTCTCTCTATTCACTGCCCCTTCCGTGCGTGCCCCACGCGCGTGCGTGTGCACGTGCGTGCAGCCGGGAGAGGACAAGCCCAGTGCGTGTGCGTGGATTTATTTCCCCCCTCACTCCTCCGAAGCTTTCCTCCAATCCCATCAGACTACCGCGCAGGCTCCGGCGCAGGGAGGCAGCGGATTGGTCAGTGCGGACGTCAATCAAACAGGGCTTGGCCGGGCCTCCAACATCAACACTTATCGCCTCCTCCTCCTCATCCTCCTCCTCCTCCTTCTCTGTTAACACGTTATAATAGGAGATAGTGATCGGGAAGAGATATGTTATCCCCAGCTCGTTTACTTACTCACACAGACACACAGAGTCGACCTCCCCCCGACCCCCCCACCCTGTCCCAGCAGGTTTCCTCAGATTCTGGAGCATCAGTGACTGTTGGAACAGCAGCAGCAGCTCAGACATACAGAAAAGTGGAGAGTGAAATAAGACATTCAAGTCCGGAGGCAGATTAGAAAAAAAAAAAAGTCTTTCACTCTCATGATGCAGCACAGGAGGCTTAAGATTCATATAAATATATTTATATATATATATATATATGTTATATGTATGTATGTATATATATATATATTTTTTTTTTTTTTTACTTTGTGTAACTGGACAAACTGGTTTTGCTGCCTTAAATATAATACAGCAATATAAATGTTATTATGTATTTATGTCTGTCTATGTGCATGCATATCAATATATGAATATACATTTTGATATATTGTTTTACACATAACTTTACTTGTGTGTAGTATATATGCAGAAATCTACTTCTCCTTCCGGCTTATCCCTTTTTGGAGGGGTTGCCATGGCGAGTCAACAATTTCCATCTCATATGCTAAAATATATGTACATATATAAATATTCAAATAAATATACAAACGTATATGCACATTCACACGAGCAGCAAGCAGCATTAGTCCGTCTGCTTGTTAGATTGGATTTTTTTTTACATTTAAAGTAACTGAAAAACATTTTATTTATTCCAATATACTCCAAATTTAAATAATGATTCAATTTAAATCCTTAAAAAGACAAAATCGAATATTATATTATATAATCTAATATAGTAAAGGGATATAGTAGAAAGCATACAATATATAAGGAAGCATTTTATTGTATTGTTATAAAATGGGCTTCGGTTGTGGTGGTCTAGTGGTTTAGGAAGCTGTTTAAGGTCTGCAAGGCTTATGGTTCAAATCCCCCAGCTGCCCTGTTGCCAATGAGGTACCTAATCCACATAACCTCATGTGGTTTCAACACCCACATGGAGCTTCGCAGTGTGGTGCAGTGTGATTTGGGTGTCGCCAGCTGCCCCTGCGAACGGGCAACGTACGAGCAGGTGAAGATGAATATAAGAATGGGGGCTTAATCGTAATCCACGTGACCGTGAGTGTAAGATTATCTGTTTAATTTGGTTACAGAATCTTTTTTTTTTTCATTTTAAATTTTAACTACATTAAAAATTTATTTTAACACATTTTTATTGCCATTAGTGTAGCCCCAACAGCCACCTTGTGTAGGCTGCTGCTACAGACTAAATAAGAAAGCGTATTAGACGACTCCTCCTCTGAAAGCGCTCCTCAAAGTGCTCCTTCACGAAGAGCTCCAAAGCTTGGACAAACGGCAACTGATTGTGCCGTACTGAGACTAAAGAGCAAGGAAAGGATGCCGGTGTGGCTGTCATTTTGACCCCTGTTGGATTGTGTTTTTGAAATGTATTCCTAAACCTTTGGAATGACCACTTGGTCCTCACTCATCTCACTGAGAAAGTGGGACTGAGGACAGAGCTGATGGCAGGAGGACAGAGTCGTAACCTGATGTCTCCTTGTATCATGAGAAAAATCTAGAATATGTGTCTGACAGGTCATTTTGTAAAGTTGGTATCCTGAAAAAAACACTGTATCTACAAACATAAATACAGTATATGCATACTGTATACACACAACACTTCAATAAGAATACATCAGGGGACCTCAGGGGCCCTTAGGGCCCAGTGTGTCTTAACACAGTCTTCCATCATCAACGTTCGTCTTCTGCGCTGCCTCCCAACCACACTGACCCCAAAGGACCTCCTGAGGACACAGAGTTTGTCCTCCTGGTGTTTACTGACTTTACCGATGGAGATAAATAATTGAAGGGCTGTGTTAATTAAGGTTGTTATTGATAGTTGGCCTCTGCCTTGAGGCCTGCAGATGATGATACACTGAGACTGAGTTCAATAAAATAGGCTCTGTTTTCTTTTTCTTTTTTTTTTTTTTTTCTGAAAAATGCTTTGCATCACCACATGCTCTGGAATTCAAAGCTGCAGCCGAGTACTTTAGCCCTTCCTCTACGAGTGTTGACACATCTGGCGTCAGCGACAGCCTGTCACAGCGTCTGCTCCCTCCAGGCATCTCAATGATTCTCAAAGTCTGGTAATAATGTGAGCGGGGACGGAAAAGCACCAACTCACAACAGTGGGATTTGGACCAGTGACATCACTGACACAGTGTTCATCACCCGTCACCACATTGTAGTGACATATTGGGGAAAAAAAAAAAAAAAAAAAAAAAACTCCACATCATATGGTATTTGCAGCATCGTGGGATATGAACCTGGCAGCTTCTCGCACTGAGGCAACAATAGGCAAACACTTTACCACCTTGTTGGTCTTCACCTCAGCTCCATCATGAGAGTAGTATTTATAAAATATCATGAAGGGACCTGTGATTGGGAAGGTTGTTGGTTTAAGTCCCAGCCTGCGTCACTATTGTTCCTCTCAAATACAAACACATGTCTGGGTCCCTATTTGTAGCATGTTCCCAGACAGGTGGCGTCGTTTCTTCATTTAAAAACTGTCATGAAGTCATGGGCTAGACGGAATGCTTATTGAAAAATAAAATGTAAATATTTTCCCCTTCTCAAGATATTTAATGCATGGGTGGTGCTATGGCCTATTGGCGCTCCTAGCAAGATAGAAAGATAGAGCCCCCACCCTTTAGTGCCAATAAAATTGACCACCTAGTGGCCGTAATAAGCAACTGCCTAGCTTGCCTCAAGTGCCACCCATGAAAAAAAAAGATTTTTGGGAACATTGAAACTGGAACAGATTCCAAATATTATATTACTTTAATTATTTTTCTTTTTTTTTTACAGACCAACAAATAAAAACAAAATGTCTGTCTATAACAAAGACAATGCATCACTAATACTACAAAACATGCGGGCCATACATAATTACATTTCGGGCCAGATTTGGCGCCTGGGCCTGAGTTTGACACCTGTGATTTAAAGGTATCTTGGCAGTGGTAAGATTGGGTTTGGGCTGAATTCCCAGAGAAACCACAAGTTTAGGGTCCAACTCCCCTGAATTTTAGTTTAACTTCAGAACTTGAAGACTGAATCATTTCCCCGATTTTTCATTCAGCATCGTGACGTAAACGTCCTCCTTAAATCCCAGCAATCATGGAAAGGGACTCATTGGAAGAGTTCCATCATGGACAGCTCTTGGCTCCAACCACTAGGGAGCACAAGCCAGTGTTTTTTGAAGTGCCGGTCCCAAGCCCTGATAAACGGTGAGGGTTGCGTCAGGAGCAGTGTAAAACTTTGGACAGAAATGATTTCCATATCGGATCGGTAGAGCCCTGGTTTACCAGTTAGGAGACAAAGAGGAGATTGATGGATGCAGTGAAAGAGGACATGGAGGTAGTTGGAGATAGACTTGAGTATACTGAGGACAGGATGAGTTGGAAAAAATACTAAATACTGTTGGACGGTGATTTTTAACAAAGATTGCGACCTGGGAACTTGTGCTCCATGGCCCTGGCTCCTTCGTTGAGACCTCACCGATTGGGCGACTCTGATTTTTGACAATTTTCGAGGCTAATTATGACATCCTGGAACTGGTCGTTAGGAGAGCGCACCTTGTGGCGAGGAGCTTTCTCTGTTAATCAACTAATCAGTTGATCACTCACTCTTTGTAATACTGCCCCCTCCGCCCCTCCAACTCCCCAGCAGGCTGCCGCGCTCCAGCAGCCTGAGGCCAGCTGTTGACTATGCTCAGCTCTTCATTGACTTCCCTCCCTGAATCCAAAAGCAAACTCGATGAATAATGTACAGAGGACGATGTTGGGGGAGAGAAAGCGGCATCACAGAGGACGCTGAGGAAAGTCTTCAGCGGCGAGGAGGTGAGGAGCACCAAACTTTACTCTAATGTCCTAGGGAAAGACTGATGTCAAGGAGCAGTGAAGTGGACCAGGTGTCGTCGACCTTCAGGCTTTTCTAGGACGTGGTCTTTGGCTTCCCGACGATTTACCAGAGTGGTCCACCTCAGAGCTGAGGATCAGCTGTAGACCAGTGATATCTGGTTCGCTTCATTCATCATTCTTCCCATTCCGTCCATTAGTCCTACTTCATCCGTCCTTCCAACCATCCATCCTTCCATCCATCCAACAGTCAAATCATCCAACCATCAATCTTCATCTGACTGAGAAATCTGACTTCCCTCTTCCCAGACAAGATGACCATGGACTGGAGTGTCCCATCCCACAACACACATCTCCACCTTGCTTCCTGAAGCTTACTTCAGGTGGCAAGCCGACTGAAAGGAGCAAACCCGCCATAACCGGAAATCAATCCTGCCTCGGGGGATAAATCCTAGAGTTCCACGCCAGCAACGGAGACATTGACTCTAGGACAAAGTCCCTCAATTAACAGTAGTAATTAGTATATTGTCAATATTATGTCTGGTCTGACAAAGTAATCAGGTTTTAATTCAGATCTAAAAGATCCACAACTGTGGTTTAGGATTCACATCCCACATTTGGGGCCAGGGAGAATTTGTTGAAGCATTTTTTTTTTTTTTCAGTGTAAATCCTAATTTTCTTTCCTATTAAGAGCAGCGTGGTCTCACAGCCAAACAGTGGTAAACAGCACATCACAAAGCTGCCTGTAGAAGCAGCCTATTTGTCCACTGATGGATTATTAATGAGGTGCGGAGATGTTCCCTGCATGTCTGAGCGTAAACACAAACCCTTTCACATAACAAGCAGCTGCTCGGCTCTTAAAGGGTTACTCCGCCATCGATCCATGGGGCCATTTCTCTGCGTGATGCCCGTTTCCTTGACGGCTTTTTAATGACAGGTCAGTGAATCATTTGGCCAGTGGGGCTAATTGTGGTGGAGCACGAGATTACAGCGTCCTGAGGACAAGGTTGGGAGAGATTAGTCTGTACAGGCGGTTCTGTGACGGCTCTCCAATCAGGAGGGAGAAAAGGGGAGGTGAAGGGGCTTGGGGGGGGTCGTTTTTTTCACTTGCTCATCAAGCATTTTAAGTAAAATTTGGTCAATGATTAGCTTTTTTTTTGCAGATAATTCTCTATCTTGAGGCTACTCTTCTGGGCCACCTCTAACGGATAACAATTGACCCGATGCGATTATGTCTTGGCATCATTTTTGATTTGTCTTCACCCTCTTTCCATGGGGGAAATTATTGGTTGACATCTCAAGTCATTAGACATGTGCTTCCTGAGGGATTTGAACCCAGAGCCTTCGACAGGCGTAATAACCACCACGCTATCTATCCAAGCAATGGGCTGTAGGAAAAGAAAAGAGGAGAAAACTCCTTGTCATTGGGACATTGCTAGCTTGGTGCACCTCAAAGGTAACCTGGCAACTGGTGGACACGAATCTAAAACCATCCGCACCCAAGTACAGTTCCTTGACCCACACGAGCCTGTTATGATTTGGTATTGACATGAAAATTGTTGGAGCCAAAACACAGTACTGGAAGCTCTATCTTGAGGTAGAAAGGTATTTTATTCTTGAAAAAAATCAAACTTTTCTTTGCCGTTACAGGGTTATAAGGACACAGTAGCAGAAACCAAGCACAAAGTAGACTAGACCAGTGGTCTCCAACCCCCGACCGCGGCCCGGTACCGGGCTGCACAGAAAGAAAAAATAATACACATCATTTGTTTGATTTATCATCCGAGTCTTAGTGGTGTTTTATCTTGAAAAACTGGCCGGATTCTCTCTATTACATCCCTCTCACTTGAGGCATGTCAAGTCCTAGACACCGTCACCATACATCCTGTTCGAGACGTCAGTTCGAGTACCCTGAGATATCCACAACAGCACTGAAATCCCTGTTGCCATTTCCGACATCGTATCTGTGTGAAGCAGGGTTTTATTGCAGTGACGACAACCAAAACAAAATTACGGAACAAACTGGACCTAAGTAGCGCACTTCGGGTTTCATTGTCTCCCATAACACCAAGATGGGACCGTCTCGTTACAGCAAAACAAGCTCAGGGCTCCCATTGATTCAGTGCTGCTGTGAGTCGCGAGTATTTTCATACACGTTTTTGCGTTTTGTCTTATTTTGAAGGTATGTTTAAACGTTACCAAAGCGACCAGAGTGTTTTGCATTGCGTTGGGCAGAAAGGTTGTTGCTCATGTCATGTTCTGTTGTTGGTGCGACGTCACAGGGACGTCGCTAATAAAGTTGCACACGATTAAACAGTGGATTTACGGTCATTTTTATTATTATAGAGAAAATACAACAGTTTTTAATAGCGTTCTTATCATTTTATTTTGTTTATATCTGCTACACCGGGCCGTGAAAATAATGGACTAGACAACTTCAGAGCAAACAGACTTTACCCAACAAGTCACATTTGACAGACCACGCGCAAGACCTCCCCTAACTATAATCCAACCAGGAAGTGTTATCACATTGATGAACCCAGCTAGCACATAGCCGGAAAAAGGACAGAAGGACCTCAAAAAATCTGGGCAAATATTTTTAATTTTCAAGTTTCAATGGGTCCGATGGCAGCGGTGGGGACTGTGCCATGATCAGTGCGCCGTAGTGGTAACCTGGCAGCTGGCGGATTCAAACCTGAAACCCCCCAGAACCAAGTCATCGGTTTATCTGTCGCTGGGTCGCAGGGGCAGTCTCCACAACTGCCACCCAAATCACATTTGTTAGCCCTCCTGTGGGTGGTGTAGCCGCAGGAAGTGGGTCGGGACAGTGCTATGCACAGAGCACCTTTCCGGCAACCTGGCAGCGGTTGGATTCGAACCTGAAGTCTTGGGGACCCAAGTCCACTTACTTAACCGCCAACAATAACAGCAGTGAATTATTGTATTGAGGACAAAAATAAAAGTAAAAATCACAGGTATCACAATTTGTAGCAGTGTTGTGTCATAGAGAATCCCGTCTCAGGACCTTCAATGTTCTTCTAAGTTTACTTGTGCATCAAAAATAATAAAGTTATTGCCCCTGTCCGTCATCCGCCCATGTCCTCTAGAGACCTTAAGGAAGTTTATCTCTCTAATCCAACCAGGAAGTGAGGTCACATTGATGAACCCAGCTAGCACATAGCCGGAAAAAGGACAGAAGGACCTCCAAAAATCTGGGCCAATATTTTTAGTTTGCAAGTTTCAATGGGTCCGATGGCAGCGGTGGGGACTGTGCCATGATCAGTGCGCCGTAGTGGTAACCTGGCAGCTGGCGGATTCAAACCTGAAACCCCCCAGAACCAAGTCATCGGTTTATCCGTTGCTGGGTCCCGGGGGCAGTCTCCACAACTGCCACCCAAATCACATTTGTTAGCCCTCCTGTGGGTGGTGTAGCCACAGGAAGTGGGTCGGGACAGTGCTCTGCTCAGAGCACCTTTCCGGCAACCTGGCAGCGGTTGGATTCGAACCTGAAGTCTTGGCGACCCAAGTCCACTTCCTTAACCGCCAACAATAACAGCAGTGAATTATTGTATTGAGGACAAAAATAAAAGTAAAAATCACAGGTATCACATTTTGTAGCAGTTTTGTGTCGTCCCATCGCAGGACCTCCAATGTTCTTCTAAGTTTACTTGTGCATCAAAAATAATAAAGTTATTGCCCCTGTCCGTCATCCGCCCATGTCCTCTAGAGACCTTAAGGAAGTTTATCTCTGTTAGCAGGGCTTTGAGTCTTTTTTTTTCTCTCTTTTCTTCTTGACCAGACAAAGCCGGTCCATTGGACCCTCCACATAAAACAGACATTTGGTCAATTAATCACAGCTAAGCAGAACTGAGGGATTATTCACTTCACTGCATCTCATTTCAAGCTGTGTGTTTGGGTAGGTCTGTGCGTGTGTGTGTGTGTGTGTGTGTGTGTGTGTGTGTGTGTGTTCTGGTGAGCAGAATAAGGGAAGGGGCAGAATATTGTACTGAGGCTGATCTGTGGTACCGGCAAGGAAGAACTGAACACCCGCCTCATCTTCGTCCCCTGCCTCCCTCACCCGTTCACGTAGACAAACACACTCAAACATGTCACCAAATCCATATCCTCCCTGTTCTCGCCACGTTTGTCCCTGAACACTTACCCCCTGAAAACAAATTGCTGCTCGGGACTCAAACAAATAGCTGCTGTTTGCCGTTGCCGACGACTCCCCGCTCCGCTCCTATTGTTTCCTGGTTAGAATTCATCGCACATCCTGCGGAGGAATATTCAGCCTCCCGGAGGCTGAGGCTGAGTCTTTGGCTCACATTTGTTCCTCTGTCGTCTTAACGGTGACGTCTCTTCGTGCTACGAAATGGACCTGGACCCAAATTAACAGAAATGTGCACGGCAGGTTGTGTTCACATGCTAAACTTCAGGCCTCATAATAGCGTTAATGTTCCTGTGAGACAGGTATTCGCCAATGCTAATTTACAAACCGGAGAGAGGCAGTGCTGCTGAGGAAGAGGAGGAGGAGGAGACTCCCCATCTCCGTTGGGGAAGTTTAGGTGAAGCCTATTTACGTCCAACACCAAATGGAAATAAAGAAAAATCAATTAAACACCTGGAAATAAACCTATCAGCCACACGGTCAGTCCACCGAGGACTTTCTTCTCCTCCTGAAGTGTTTGGACTGCCCTCAGACCTCAAGATTGCAGTTCCCTTCTCGGCCTGTAGATGGCGCTTATCTCAGCTCATCTCATCTTCTCCAAACTTTTGACATCAGGGAGATATATTTTTTAAGGCAGTTTTAGTCCTAGTCAATGTCTCTGTGATTGGTGTAGAACAGGCATGGACAACCAAAGGCCCGAGGGCTGGATGCAGCCCGTTCAGGTTGTTAAAGCGGCCCGCCAACCTTGTCCAAAATGAAATAATTTAATTTGATTAACACTATGCTTCTTCTTTTCCTTGCAATGTCTGTGTTTGCTTGGTAGATGGCATTGTAGAGGCAATTAGCATTAGCATTTTAGGTTTATACATTGTTTTTGCATGCCATCTTGGTTAAAATGAACGCTCCATCTTTCTGACTTGGCCCCCGTGTCCGGACCAGTCCAGGACCAGGACCAGTTGTGGCCTGCCAGTCAAAAAGTTTTCCCACACCTGGTCTAGAACTTCCGTGTTCAAGTCCCTGTACCAGGCCATATCCCTCATCGGAGCACTTGGTGGACTCTCCACCTTTAGGGCGGCTCAAATGGGGCTGCTCAGGTATGATGTGATTTGGGTGTAGGTCATGGATCCTAAGGATAGATGGATTGGTGGGTGGATTGATCGGTTTCTTAAATCGAACAATGTTTAAAACTCTTATACTGACGTGCCACTAGGCGACAACATGGTTAGTTAGCCGGTTAGCTGTGGAGCTTATTAAACACTGTTGAAGCTCAACCTCAGTGTAGATCAGTAAAAACAGTGGGTGGATGTGGTCATTAGTCTTCGGCGTTATTATTGGACCAAATGTTGGAGACGCAGGGAATTATTATCAGAGATAATCTGATGATACCATATATGGTAACATACAGTACTGTGTGGGGACATGTCTTTCCAGTGTCCAAATCTGTCCGTACTTTCCCGTCCTAATCCTCGATCTGATGACCAAAACACAGGCCTCGGGTCTGAGGAAAGAGTCGGTCAAGAGCTGCAGCAGCTAATGAGATGAGTGGGTTCTGATTGGATGACAGCACGTTCACAAATGAGAAGAACAAGGACTGATTAGTCCGAGCTTTGAGGGGAAAATTACATGTATTTGTCTGCGTGTTAAGTTTAGAAAGTAGATAGTATATAATCTAAATGAAGATTGAAGAATACAAAAAGGTCTATATATTTCTACGATAGCGCCCCCTGCTGGAGAAAGCAAACCAAACAGACAGCGTTTACAGAAACCATAAGGAAGTTGTGGATTGAATAAATAAAAGCAGAAACATTTGCTTCACTTCACTTTTTTTTTTTTTTTTTTTTTTAATTTACATTCCTCACTACTGGATTTTTCCGTTTCTTGGATTACTGCCCGGTTGTTCGGTCATCTGCCGTTCACTGCTTAACTTAAAACAACAACCACAATGGGTTTCTTTACAGGTTTTCTCAATACTATGTTTGCACTATGTTTGGTAAAAGCGAGAGAAACCTTCTTCAGAGAGAGAAGATTTCCAGTGCTGTCACGTGATCCGCTGTGATTCATGTCAGAGGCCGGGGGTTTGTTTTCTGCAGCATTGCTTGTGCAGAGCATCAGGATGCAGACGAGAGCGCGGTAGAGGGAAGAGCGAGTATTTATGGCTCACGGTGTGACCTTGAAAACCCTCTAACGAACGGTAACCGACTCTCTGACACACTCGTCTTCATGCTCATCGTCGTCATCGTCCTCGCTTGCAGGCTGAACACGCAGGGTCAGGGGTTCTTCAGGCAAAACATACCATGACAACCCTGATGAGTAGGCTGCAGATATTCATGGGCTGATGATTTTTTTAATTTATTTTCTTTTTTTTTATGGTGCAGGGTCAGAAAGGAGGTGGAGTCCCGCTCACTGGCGCTTCAGTCAGCGGACAATTGGTTTTTGCTTTTTTTATACGTGCTCAAAAATGTTTTTGATATCAAGTGGTGGTTTAAGACGATAGGAAGGGTAGTACATTTGGTTAATCTCTCTCTATATGAAAAAAAAATACATTTGTCCCTTCCTGAATATAAGTCTATACTTAATTTAAAAATGTATTTCAATGTTGTACTCAAAATACAAACACACATATATATTTATAAAAAAAAATCTACCTAGTCAGCCCAGTAGTGGTCAAAATGACCGCAGCAAAAGTTGCTTTATTGACATTTATTGCCTTCAACTGAGCTCTGGTGTCCGTTGGACAGTGTCCGATACTGAACGAAATGGCAGTTAGGAGGCGAAATCTGACTTGAGGAGCCGACTGCCTGGTGAGTCAACCACAACAATTTCAGAGGAGGAAACCTCTTGTGTGCCGTAGAATACTGAGCTCCAAGAGTATTCTCCGCATTGAACATGAGTGTATTCACGGAGGTTGTGTGTACTCAGAGTAAAGCAGAAGAATAATTCCTTGTCCTCTGAGAGGCTGAAGTCAGGCTGAAAAACAACGCGACACACAGAGCGAAACCTCGGCGTATTCTGCGAAAAAGCGGCGCACACTGATTTTTATAACACATTTGACAAGTCTTATAACATATAACAAGTCTGGATCCAATTTTTTCACACACGGAATTCAGTGATGGAGTCGATACAGCACTTACAGCAGCTCCAATAGTTGCAGCATCTCAAGCCAAAAAATTAGCTGCAAACAAGTGAGAATTCTGATTGGGTGGTGACGGACCGACGTAGGAAAATTACGTTCGCAAATCTGGTCCGCATAAGACGAGTCTCAAATAGGAATAGGAATTTGCGTGCGCGTAGTTTCATAAATTAAAAGCACAATTTGCATGCGCGTACCACAATTTACAAACGTATTTTGAAGAATTCACAAACGTATTTTGATGTGCGAAGCGTTGTTTGCCGTAGCAGGTCGTAGCAGACAACGACCGCAGTCACAAATTCGAAAGAAATCCAATCGAAATAAACGTCTTACTCCTGCCTCAAACTTGTTTATGATAAATGTTTATAAAAAACTGTTTCCGTTTTGTTGTTATTGTTCTTTTCCATTTTACCCTATTATTGCTTACATATGGGAATGTGATATATATATATATATATATATATATATTTATTTATTTTTTTTTTCCCTCAGTTTTTATTTACACTGAGTGATTGATTGCTGTTTTATTACTGCCTGAGCTGTGGCTTTACGATAGTGTGAATAATAAAGGTGTCAAATTACACATTTACGTGTTATTTCTTTTTTTTTTATAAATATATCAAAACATAATCTAACTTGTTTATATATCATTCAGCGATAAATCATAAGACATTTTTGCACATTAGAATTGACTGTTGGTGTGCATTCTGGTAGTCTTGACATCCCAAGCGTGTCAAAGACGAGATATTGTGAGCTGTGGCCTAGGGTTTAATCCCGGGAAATGCGAACCAGGAATCGGGAAATGTGACAAGGGGGCCCAGGTAAAAATTGGGAGGATCTATTTGTGAGTGTCTTTTCCCCAACCGCTATTTCAAGGAAATAGCTCGTCCTTTCCCAGGATTTGATTTTTGTCAATTTCGGGAAAAACTGTGGCCCCGGTTAGGATAGCACCTCACCTCCCATCCTGAAGTACCTCCATAACAACATGACTCACCTTTATCTACTGCACAGTCCTCCGTCTGCTCGACCTCTAGAAGGTGGCCTCTAGAAGAGCATCGACCACAGAAATTTCAGTTAGAACTTTCTCTCTCTCTAGTTATGGAGACCAGGAAAATGCCACGCAGACTGAGCTGTGATCGAACTGCTTCTGTATTTGCCATTGCCAGTGTAGGCAAAGTTACTTTAATAAAGTAACTTGTTACTTTACTAGTAACTGCTCTGAAAAAGTAACTAGTAATGTTATTAGTTACTAAATTATAAAAGTAACTAGTTACTTTACTTTAAAAACACATTGACACTTCATAGGGCAAGTGACTGTTTTTGGTAATTTCCGCACCCTTTACAAATGCCCCCCTTCCTCTACTTCAGTGAGGTCAAGAACCATGTGGTCCTCACTCAGCCATTCAGAAAAGATCACCCAACATGACAAATCACATGACTGTGCCATTCAACCATTCAGCAGGTACCTGGAGTGTACCTGCTGATTGGTTGAAGGAGTCTGTATCAGCACTTATGTTCTAAAACTCATGTTCTAATGTGAAACATACATGTTCCTTTCATCTTATAGGTGTTTTTATTGTAAATTGTACATATACATATGTTTTACCACCAAAGGGTGAGGAACCAAATACGGTTACTTTGTTTCCTTTGATTTTATCCAAGACAATGGAATATTTTGAAAATATTGAAAACAGAAATGATCTCTGGTTATGTCCCCTGGTTATTTAATAGTATTTCAATGTGTCCTATAAAGGGTTAAACAGTTTAGTGTTGTAGCAACTATCATAATGAAATCTCGTGGGACTGTAGTAGTTATAAGGTTTTATACGGCAGTTATAGGGTTAATGTTTCCAAGCGTGGGGGGGGCGTGGTCAGAGCCGTGTGGATGTGAGAGTTACCGTTTTGGAAAAATAACGAGTTACGTAATTAGTTACCGGGAAAAGTAGTTGTGTTACGTAACGGCGTTTTAAGTAACGCGTCAGTCCCAACACTGGTCATTGGGCAGGAGCACTAACCTTGAATTTCACTCCGCAATTCTTCAGTGCGATCTTTAAGTTAACTTTTGATCAACTCTCAGCCATACAGCCATTTTGGAAAATCTGAAGAGAACCTGGAGTTTTTCATTTACCCAAAGTTTCATCTCTTTATTGGACTTAAATCTCTTAAACAAAAAAACAAACGTAGACAACATTGAACTAAATCTTTTCAGTCCCAGGTGATGAGCTGTATAACTCGGTAACCGTGGTAACATAGACACAGGTGTTTGACCCAACAACAAAGATGAATAAATGGGATATTTTCATAGGGTATCACGTCCCCTTCATGTTGTTTCCTCACTGGTAAATCAAAGGTGACCTTAGTGTCTGTGTGCACTAGTGTGCGTGTCTTCCAGGTTTGGTCTCATTTCCAGTGTCAGACACGACAGCTTCGTAGCTTTGGATGAATTATTTAGAACCTCCTGCTGTGGCGTCAACACCATTAGACAGCTGCATGTTTTTGGTGACATCGCAGCGTGTGTGTGTGTGTGTGTGTGTGTGTGTGTGTGTGTTGATGGCCTTCGCTGGAGAACCATATGTCACAGAGTGAAGTGTACATGTGGGGCAGGTTACTGCTGTGAAACCCTGCAGCAGTGTGAACTCCTGCCTGTGGCGGCGCCGCCGGGACCTCTGCGAGAAGATTCTCATTTGCAGATTCACTCAAACAGTCAGAACTTCCGAAAAAAAAAAAAAGATTCGGCTTCACTGGGAAGTAGTGGGGATGTAAGAGTCGAGAGACGTTTGTCCAAAGATGTCGGGGACAAATTTGGGTTGTCCAGTCTGTTTTACCCCGTAACTGTTGATTTGAAATGTTATTTGACAAAACAGAATGATTTTATTGAGTTTGTTCACAGGGTGTGTTTGTACACTGAGAAATCCCGCATTGTCTCCTTTTCCCAAAGTCTTGTCCATTTTTGAGGGGTTGCCCCAGAAAATTACCCTTCACCAATTTGTCAATTCTCTCCATCTTCTACTCTGACTCAAACTACCTTCATGTCCGTCCTTACTGCATACATCGGTCTCCTCTTTGTCTCCTACCTGGTAGCTCCACCTCAAAGAACATTCTACCAATGTATCCAGTGTCCCTCCTGTGAACATGTCCAAATCATCTCAATCTGGCATCCCAGCTTTGGATAATTTTGGAGAAAACCTCTGATCTTGTCCATCTTTGTCTCTCCTGACGATAATTTCAGCTTCTTTAACCTCCAGCTCTGCCTCCCGTCCCTTGCACTATTCCTAGTGTCTCTAATCCATCCATCATAGCTGGTCTCACATCCGTCCTATAAAACTTTCCTTTCACCTTGGCTGGCACTTATGTATAAAAGGGACACTTTTATAGGCATGGGGTTAGTAAATCTGAAATCTGAAAAAAAAAAAAAAAAGTTTTTTAATTTGTTGTGGTTTTTGCAGCTCTCCTTTCCCTTCTGCTACTAGCCGTCATTGCCTTTTCGCCATCAAAAATAAGTGAAAACCAATTAATTTGTTCCAGCGCTCATTCATTAAGTCTGCAGCAGGAGCACTATGTGTGTTTGCTTCAAGAGGACGAGCAGTGGCTCCTCAAGCTACTATAAAGTGAATATTAAATCTGTTAAAGTCAACATTTTAGCGTTATTAAGTAATTTCAGTTCACATAGAGTACTGACTTGATGGCAAATGCTCAGAGTGTGAGACAGAGGACACAGCCTGGAGCCTGACCTTGAATCAGGTTGTAGAGTGAAGCCTGGATGAGCACTTGTTACGCTGTCCTTCCTCATGGTGCGGTCAAAGTCCCCCCAAAACCCCCTTCTTGCTTGTACGTTGTAAAAGTCATTGGTGGTATAGCTGGTAAGTCGGGGCCCCTATGGTACGAAATAAACCAAAAAGCAAACAGATGCAATCCAAACCGTAGCAACTGGTACCTTACCGATGAATTTGAACCATCAACCCTGCCGACTAGCCTCAACCAGCCCAGTACCAGCTTGTTCTTTCAAACACCGTCTAATAAAATGCCTGTTTATTCCTACGTCCACTGAACATCTGCGCTTGACTCATTTAGTCTTTGAATCATTGATGTGATCAATACTGAATCCATGCTCAGCGAACGGGGAGACGAAACCCGAGGCAGAGCAGCAGCGGTAGCAGCGACCGCAGGATCACTGAATCATCCGCGGAGGACACAGGGATGAGAGACTGCAGGCCGGATGGTGCGCAACGTGTGACGCATGGAGTGAGTGCAGCAGCAGGAAGACAGGGCGCGGGGTCAGGTTCCTCATGGGAAAGAAGATGGAGACGCACAGGAAACTCCACGCTGCCCAGTTCTGGTGATGAAGACAACGATGAAGATGTTGCAGCAGGAAGGATGAGGTAAGAGTGGGTCGATATGACCACGGTTGAAAAGGTCAGCAAATGAGACAGGGACAGAGGACAGTAAACAGTGGACAAAACAAAGATCTAATGTAGGCTGGGAGTCAAATATCCATCAGGACTCGACCACAGTCCTGCGCCAGAAGGTCTATAGTTCCAAGTTGACACTAATACACCCGGGGTGGTCATTTTGACCTTTTTTTTTCTTTTTTTCTTCAAATTACAAAAGCAATACGTTTTAAACTCATGAATGGAAGACACCTGTGCTAATTCATTTGGCAGGTGAGTCCTATGAAAGGGGAGACTACTAAAAAAAAGTTGTTCCACATTAGTAAGCAGACTACCATTTTCAATCAAGATGGGCAAAAAGAAGGATCTTTCGGCTGCTGAAAAGCAACAAATAGTTGAATGTTTGTGTCGAGGAATGACGACAATCGGAATTGCCAGGCACTATCGAGATGTAGCCGATTCAGAGCACACACGTTTGCGTGCTGAAAAAGGAAACTCCAGGACTCTTTCTGACAGTCAAATGCATCTGATCAAAGGAGCAGCTGTAAAAATGTCCCCTCACAGCAGCAGACAAGTTTTTGAAGCTGCCGGTGCCTCCAACGTTCCCCGGACAACAAGATGCAGGGTCCTCCAGGGGTTTGCAGCGGTGCGTAAGCTATCGTTTCGACCTCTTCCGACTATCCACTGCACACAAGCAGAAAAGGCTCCAGTGAGCCAGGCAATACCTGAAGACTGACTTTAAAGCTGTTCTGTTCACCGATGAGTGTCGTGCAACCCTCGATGGTCCAGATGGATGGAGTAGTGGACGGTTGGTTGACGGCCACCCCATGCAAACAAGGCTACGGCGCCAACAAGGAAGTGGCGGAGTGATGTTTTGGGCTGGTTTCATGAAGAGAGAGATTGTCGGCCCTTTCAGGATTCCTGATGGTGTGAAGATGACTTCCACAACGTATGTGAGGTTCCTCAAAGAACACTTCCTGCCATGGTTCAAAAGGAAGAATGGTTTTCGGAACAAAATCGTTTCCATGCATGACAAAGCACCGTGCTTTGCTACAACGAATACATCTGCATCTCTGGCTGCAATGGGCATCAAAGGAGACGAACTTATGGCGTGGACCCCCCATCCTCCCCTGACCTCAACCCTATTGAGAACCTTTGGAGCATCATGAAGAGAAGTGTTTATGATGGTGGGAGGCAGGTCACATCTCAACAACAATTCTGGGAGGCTATTCTGTCCTTGTCCAAGGCTGTCCCAGCAGATACTCGAAACTCAATCAGGCGTAACAATATGGAACATGCGTTTTGGGTGCAGTTGTGATTATTTTTATACTTTTAAATGTACTATCATATATATATATATATATATATATTTACACCCAGCCACTAGGGAGCACAAGTTTGAGCTACTGCAGCAGCTGTAGCAACAACTCAAGCAGCTCTAAATGTAGCAGCAGCTCTGAAAGTTGTAAGACATTGGTCAACACTGTACATCCAAGTGTCTCTGTCCTAACAAATAGAGACCTCCTCTGGTCCTCTCATAGGTGGAATTCAGGCATGGTAACAATGCAGCACAAGGAGTGAACGTTCTACTCAGGGAAACGGTGACAAAAGTTGATGTGTTTCATAACGTTGGTGGAATAAATATTCAGGTCATCTTGTCCTCTCACACAGTAATGGCATGGACATGTCTCCGCACCCACAGCAGCTCCAGCAGCAGCAGACAACAAACCGCAGGCAGTGTTAAAAAAGAAAGAAAAGCAACTAAAAGTACGAAGATGATTCCTGAAGTAAAAATCCCGAGTGGATGAACACTCAGGGATGCTCCACACTGACTGGGATAAAACTGTTGACCTTCAAAGTGTAAGGCTATGGTGCTAACCCAATGTCCACCGTGCGGCCCTACTACTAATGTGGCTTTTACATTTCGCTCATCTGCGATATGTGACTTGATGCGCGTTCGACAAATAGGGTTCGACAAGAGGGTTATGGGAATTGAACTAGCAACCCTTTTATTCACCAGCCTGATCCTGCCAACTGAAGTCACTCTGAGCTTCAGCTCAGCTGTGTGTGAAGTAAAATATCTTTTTTTTTTTTTTTTTTTTCTTTTATTACAGCCTGAACTGTGAGTGAACCCTGAATAGTACCAGTACCGAGAATACAAATCTGAACTAATGTTAGTCGGAAGGAACAAAACAAAGGTACATGTGACAGGATTCAGAGAAAGTACCAGGTGTTTCCGCTGCTGCGGCGATAAATCATTTCAGGCAATTCCACCGTGGGCACCGATAGAGAAAAAAGAAAAAATAGTTCCAGTACTGTTTGATGTGACTCTTGACACATGATAATAGTAGCCCTAATGGCCTGACAACCACACATAAGTAGTAGTTTTCTTTTACTCCTAATATAATCCAGAAGATCAACCCAGCTCCGCGAAGCTTCGGGTTGTTTTTGTTTTGTTCCCCCCTAAGTGAGGCTAACATTTCCTGACAGTTAAAATTGGAATCTTTTCTTCTGCTTGCACAAATTCAGCAGGGATTATTAGGAATATTCCAGAGAGCCCAGGGTTCCAAAGCGTGCTTAGTACCAAAGTGCCTGTTAGCTCCCGCTCGCGTTTGTGTCCAAACAGCTGCAGTAATATGAGCCTTAACTGAGCCCAGGGTGACGTTTAATCTCCTTTACACCTCTTACACGGTTAAACACCGGCGCCGACTGTTGACCGCAGCGTAAACGCTGTGTCTTCGCCTTAAAAGCTTTTCTCTTCTCCCATTGTGCTGCTGAGTCAGGAGTATTCAATAAAATCTGATGTGACAAGTTTTTTCCTTTTTCTTTTTTTTTTTTTTTTTTTTCTCATGGCAGCATCAGCCGAAAAAATGATTTGAGCTCCTGTGAGAGCTGAAGGTAGGCAGAGCAGGCAGGGGAGAGGGGAGGCCTGAGGCTGGAGTAATGGATGCCGTTGAAAGTCATTCACATGATGAGGAAGTGATGTCAGTCAGTATCCTGAGTCACTGGAAATTGAAACAGAACATACAGCAGTTTCTTTACCCCCTTACACTAAGGACGACCAATATTATAGACCGACCAATAGTGCATTATTGGCCCAATAGTAGTTGAATGAATAAATACGGTTGGGCCACCTGAGTCTCCTCCTCTGAAAGCGCTCAATTCGATCTGAACCTTTGAAGCAGAGGTCCCAAACTTGCAGCCCGCGGGCCATTTGCGGCCCGTGGAATGATATATTTTGGCCCCTTGACTTGATATTGAAGTTAAATGAAGGTGCGGCCCACAACACTTATAGAGGCAAGTCAACATTGCCGAAAACGTTCATGTTGAATGCACTCAGTGGTGAACGTGAGTATTACAATGAAGACTTTCCGTCATTATCAATATTTACATTCTTCTTATATTTTCTTATTGATGGGCCAGTGTCGATTGGCTGCTGGGTTGATGACGGATGTTCATCAAAAAATAAATTTACTGTACTGTACTGACCTGAACTTCTCACTACTACAGTATAGCATTGTGCGCTTTAAATACATGGAACGATTTTATAATTAATAGAATTGCACTCCACATTTTTTGGTAAACTCTACTGTACGGTTCTCAATCCCCGGTCCACAGTCTTTTTCTGGTTCATTTTCTGTCATCGGCAGTTTTGTATTACACAAAATCTTTGTTTTTTCTTTCCGATAGAACATTGACAGGCGACTTGGTAAAGTTACGGTGGAGGTAGTGGCGATTCATCTTATTTGAGTTTGAGACCTCTGCTTTAAAGAAAAAGATGGAGCGCTTTCAGAGGAGGAGACATCTGAGAATTATACTGTTAAGCTTTCATTCAGGAATGCCTTCTAAGCAGTTTTTTGCATTTTTGTCTAATGTTTGTTCTAGTGTTAAACAGGGAGGGTTGCACAATACTTGCTACGTGCTGCCAAGACTGATTTGCAGCAATTCTAATTCAACGGTTGAGACAGAGAGGTGATTGGACGAAGACAGTTTAGAGAGTGAGACTAAGGACAGGGACTGGAGGCTGATCTGGGATTAGCGTAAGAGTGAATGAGGAGTAATTACTAGGTTTTTCTTCGTAGGTTAGTTAATATGGCCCGTACATTGGAATCTTAGATGGTCTTGTTGACCACAGTGGATATGTAAATAGTAACATAACGGAATACTAATAATGCAATGTATATGGTAAAATGACATGTGCCCAAAATATAGTTTTAGGGCTAAAACACTCTCTGTGGGCATTGAAGTCACTAGAGGGCAGCATAGCTGCTAAGTCAATTAATTCCATGCTAACATAACAATTTATCACGTGGCTATAAAGTGTTTGGGCACAACCACTATATTTGCAGAATGAAAATTTGAAATAGCTATAGGAGACAGGGTACTGTTATTTCTTTCATTTCCGGTCCAACATCAGTGTTTCTGGTGTTGGACTCCTTGTGTCCCTGTGGGTAAATAAAAGAGCAATTTATATTCTGATGAATGTGTATGAGAGACACTGCTTTCATATTTAATAGATAAAGAAGAGGACTAATGACAAGACTGCTGCCAACAGTGCAGCTCTGTCTCCTTCTGCAAAAGTGAATTAAGTCCAAAAATTGTCATCGTTTCCAACACAAAACATCAGAGACAGAAAAACAACAACGATACGTTTGGTTTGTCAATGGTCTAAAATATTAATTAGTACAAGTACAAAATTTTGATTGGTCTATACAGAGTCCTCAGACCTACTGTGTCTGTGACCCTGGGGCGAAGACCTTCTCCCAGGTTCTCTTCTCTGGGTCTCAGTTTCAATCAACACAATATCTGAATCTGCAGTTTTTAAAAATAAAAAAAAATAAAAACTTTTTTTTATTTTATTTATTTTTTTATGATGCAACTCACTCTCTACCATGAGAAAAAAAAAAAAAACATAAAACAAAAAACCACACATATTACTGATTTTACAGAAGATTGTTCTACAGCCGTTCAACAGTTAAATGGCAAAGTATGGTAAACATCATGATTATATAAACTCACGCTATGGATTTAAATATATATATATATATACATATATATATATGGGGTTATAAATGAGGATGCAAGTACTAGAATGTTGTTTGATTGCTGTTCTGTTTATAGAAATAAAGGTCATCATCTGCAAAGAGGTTTAGAAACAAAGTATAGTTTTTCATCTCCACCTCTCTAATTAACAAATCTCTTTTTTTTTGTATTTCCCCTTTTTTTTTTCCAATAATTGGCTCTTTGGACTTTCTGGTGTGTCCTTGATTGATTGTTCTCCACAATTAATTCCTGCATTCGTGGTGCAAATTTGTTTGTTTAATGAGGACAGTCTTAAAGGTTGACTTTGTCAGAGTTTCCACCTTATTTTCTCTCTTGTTTCTGTCTCGTCCTCGCATGTCCTCCAAAGTTCAGTTCAGATTAGTCCTTGAGTAAAGAAAACAAACCCACCCTCGGTCTTGGGTACCTCCACTCATATGGTTCTTCCTGATGGCAATCCTGGACAAGTATCATGTTATAACCATTTTATTTTGGTATGTTATATTGTGAGCCTTCCTGTGAGTGGTGAGCCCATGTGATGTTATACCCCAGAACCTCTCAGTGGCAACATGGCAGCCGGTGGATTCGAACCTGAAGGATTGCAGACCCAAGCATGCTCCTTTAAGCACTAGGCCACCACTGCCATACAGTTTTCTAAATAAGATATATATACATTTACACAAAAATAAAAACAGTTTCCTGTAACTAAGAAAAAGTATGAGCAGAGATAAAAGTTTTGAACACCTGCTGGAAATGCCACAAACGGCAAGTACCGTATTTTCCGTACTTCAAGCGATTACTCTTTTTTTTTGTCGCGGTCGGAACCCCGGGCTAATATTTGGATTTTTACTGCTACCTTTATACCTCCGATACAGGAGGAAGAAATGAGGATCACCGACTTTTGATCAGCCGCGTTACCACTTTGTTACTCGACTTATGTATAAAACAAAAGAAAAATATTTTCATTTTAGTGGGTACGACTAACATCCCGGTGCGTTCTATGGTCTGGAAAATACGGTATTATCATCAGAACAATCCATTTAAATCCTTAAATTTAGGATTATAATAATATAATAAGTGATTATTTAGTTTAGAATCTAATGAAAATTAGCACCTTTAAGTCTGAGGCCATGGTTCTCGACCGGAAAATCGTGATAAGTACCCTCCAGGTTGGGGGAGAGATCCTGTCTCAAATGGAATGGTTGAAATATCTTTGGGTCTTGTTCACGAGTGAGGGAAGGATGGAACGGGAGATTGACAGGTGGATCGGGCCGTCAGTCCGTCATGGTGAAGAAGGAGTTAAGCCAAAAGGCAAAGCTCTCAATTTACCGGTCAAGCTACGTTCCTACTCTCACCTATGGTTATGAACTTTGGGTCATGAGGGAAAAGAACACGATCCCGGATACAAGCGGCGGAAATGAGCTTTCTCCGAAAGGTGGCAGGGCGCTCCCTTAGAGATGAGGTGAGGAGCTCTGTAACCCGGGAGGGGCTTGGAGTAGAGCCATTGCTCCTTCACATCGAGAGGAGTCAATTGCTGTGGCTTAGGTATTTACATCGATTGCCCCCTGGACGCCTCCCACTGAGGGTGTTTGGGTCATGTCCCACTGGAAGGAGACCCAGAGGAAGACCTAGGACATGCTGGAGAGACTATGTTGCCCAGCTGGCTTGGGAACGCCTTGGGATCCCCCCAGACGAGCTTGAGGAAGTGTCTAGGGAGAGGGAAGTTTGGGCGTTGCCCCCGCGACCTGGCTCCGGACAAGCGGATGAAAATGAATGAATGAATGAATGAATGAATGGTTAAGGAATCGGTTTCTGGTTCAAATCCCCTTACTGCCATGTTACCGCTGAGGTGCCCTGAGCATGGTATCGTTCCCACTCACTGCTCCCCGGGCACTCAAAAGCTGCCCATTGGTAACTTTGGTGATGCATTAAATGCAGAGATCACATTTTGTTGTGAGCACTGGTGTGAATCACAATGTCAATCACAATGTTTTCTTCTCCCATCTTTTTACGGAATGGTGTCTGGAGAAACAACTCACAGCATCTGTCCATCCCTCAAAACCTCGCACGTTTTTTTTTTTACATTACATTACATTAAATACATTTGGCTTTAGATGACTGGACATTAGAGTTTTAGGAAAACGATGCTTCTTCAGTTCTAATATCCAACCCGCAAAACTAGAACCTTGACCATGTTCTGAATGTCTAAGAATCTCCGTCGACAAGGAACCAGATTATTTTTCATTGTCCTTATGGGACCTGCAGCATTTAGTCACAGACGGGGATCCAGTATCAGCACACAAAGGTTTTGATTCGATGGTGGAAAATACAACCATGTGTATGAATAAATGATTTGAGGCCGACTTTAGGAATAGGAGCAGATGAACGGATCTGAAGTTCTGCTCACCCTCGGCGCTCACTTTTCCCTGCACTTTCCTTTGTCTTCACGTCCGCGGGCTGAAACCTCTATCACTCTTTCATTTTTATGGCCGCTTCAGCATTTTATTTTCCTTTTAAGGCTGATCTTGGGCTGAACTCTGAACAAGAGGCCGATCTCACACTGAGAACTAAGACCGTTCTCCTCATCTCCTCCGCTCCTTCATCTGGATGCTGCCTTTATATACACTTCTGTGGCTTCTGCAATCTCTCACAGCGTGCTCCTCAGCAGGTCGCTCGCATTATGTTCCCCAACGGTGGGGTTCAATTTAAGAGTCAGAGACCACGTGTCACAAACACAGTTGACACCACTGGTTTGGTCAAAGACCCGACTCTGTTGTTGCGGCGTCTGAAGACAGAAGAAATATTTAGCCCGAAATCGTTAACCACATGCATCCGCATGTTTAGTCCCTTGGCTGAGAGACACACTGGTCTTTTTTTTTTTACCACTTGTTTTCTTTTTTATCTAACAAATAACGCTTAGATTTGTCATGTTCACACTCCAGGACCTTGACGTGATGTTTCCTGGCAACTAGGATTAAGACACGGTGTTTGTAGTCAGTCCTAGAAACCTGACGGGTACGTTGAATCTGTCTGATTGATGAGGAAGATTGATGATCTTCATCCACTTCATTGTGCTGTCCTAAGTATGATTTTGGAACTTAGTAATTCCGTTTCAGGGTTTTACATAGTATTTTTGACAAATTGATATTAAAACCTAAAAAAAAAAAACTGCTAGAATTTATGTAAAAACTTTGCAACAGGAGAAACCTCAAAGATTGGGGTCAGCCAATCGTAATCTGGTGGTGATGGCTGATAATTGAAATTTATTTAAAAATACAGTGAGAACCCGAGCCAAATAATCAAATTTATTCTACACCATTCTTCTACTGTCTCTTATACACATCTAGAACTTCAGATCCGTTCATCTGCTCCTATTCCTAAAGTCGGCCTCAAATCATTTATTCATACACATGGTTGTATTTTCCACCATCGAATCAAAACCTTTGTGTGC
>JAFBJS010008617.1:85004-112427 GCA_016785265.1 Paraplagusia blochii
AAAAAAAAAAAAAAAAAACTGGCTTCATGTAAACACAAAACATGTGTCTGGGGAAAAGGGGATTAAAAAAAGCACCAAAAGCAAAGAAAAAAAAAAGTCGTATTTAACTCTGCAAGTGAACCTCCATCGGATGAAGAAAATATTAAAATCCACACTAGGAATTTAAGCCCGTTGGAACTTGACATCTAACAACAGGTGAGGTTTTAACCACATCAACTCCTCTTTTTAATGTTATCCAAATGCTTTTTTGTGGTTTAGGTATGAAACCAACGCACAAACAAGACAATGCGCTTTGAAATGATCAGTTATTCGTCATCCAAGTCTACTTCTTTCTTCAAACAGATCTGGTCTTGAGGCACTTCATAGTAAATATTTTAGATTTTTTGATGTTAACAATCCAACAGATTAAAATAAAGCAAACATAAACTGACAAAAAGTGCCAAAGCTGTGCTGGTACAAACTGTATTTGTTATTTGTAATTAATTTAAAGAATTAGAGTGTTAAAAAAGAAAAAAAAGCACTGATTATCAACAGGCGGTTCATAGGCAAAATACAGCCCACAAAATAGTATTAGTATTATAGTAGTATCATATTAGTAATAGTATTAGTATTATAGAAAGATATTGTAAGAAAAAGAAATCATTAACTCTGTGTCCCATCCCATCTCCATCTCAATGAAATAAAAATTCTAACCCACCACCAAACAAAGTTAGGATCCCCACATATAGAACGTCACAGATCCTGATCAACTGTCACAGATTTTAAAAAATCTGCACATTCAGCAGCAGGTTGCACCGATATATTAACACAGATAAGTTTCATTTTTAACTCTTCCTTTTGAAACAAATCAGATTGAGGCTCGGATGCATTTCAAGCCATTATCAGAATAAGATGGACAGCACAGTGTATCCAACAATGGTATTGGCCTGGTACCTCTAATAGTCCATACAGACAAACTGCACAGCAACATGGTAGCCTAACCTCAGGCTAAAAATACCCTCTCAACAAACTGCATGTGTTTGCAGGCTTTAACATCAACATGAACATTTTTTATTACAGAGACGCAGATTGGAAATATTTTAATATACATTCTACAAGCCATCAACAAATTACAGACAGCACAGAAATTAGTAAAATCTAACTTGTGAAATAGGATATTGTTGATTAATAAATAACTGTGTAGAAACATATACTGTTGTTCATCTGTGTTGTGTACTTTATTAAAGTTACTGGTTATTAATCCGAATTATGGATATTCACTAATCAGATTAAATCCCAATCCAGCACCAATAGTCAGATCTATTTTCACACTGCAACCCTCTGGTTGTCCCATCTTCCTAAAGGGTGTGTTTGTGTTTGGTAAAGAAAGTAACTCCTTCCCAGATTTAGGTTCTATAGTATATTTAGGCAACGTGAGTTTGTAAATTATCATTCCAAACAGCTACATGAGGCTTTAACAGAGTCAAACTGGCCTTTTTAATGTAATTGTCCTCATATTTATATGCGTATAAAGTTTTTATTTTATAATAAATATCAAAAAGTGCTTTAAGACCAACTCCACTGCCTGTGTGTATTTTCAGAACACAACCAACGCTACATTTTTTTTTTTTAATTTGCAAATGAACAGCACTTCATCAAAGTGTGGGTTTATTGCATAAAAACACGCCGCTGCTGTTTCTGCTGGCTGGCTGTAGAAGGTAATTATACACAGTATAAAAAAGAAGGGGAAAAAAAAGTACAACCGTCTGACTTTGATGGTTCAGCACTACAGAGGAAGACTTCAGAAAAGAGCAAAAAGGTTTCACCGCAGCTGACCACTGCCCTCTGCTGAAATTAGTAAAGAACTGCGCCCGCATGGACGATAGCCACAGCGATTTACTGTCGTTTTTAGTAGCATTGAGAACTGAACGTGGTCGGGGATATGAAAGTTATGAAAACACACACATTTATATGTATGAAAACACACTCGTTTATAAATATGTATGTAGGAACTACATAAAAAAAAATAGAACATCGAAGGAGGCTAACTTCGGTTATATTTGATGACGAAAATAGTGTTTAAAAAGCTGTTAAATGTTTCGTTACAACTAAATTCACTTTAAGGCTCACTGGTTATTTTAAAAACATTAATTTTTTTGAACAATGTGTGCCAGTTATAGAGCATTTCATATACAACAACCACTAAAGAAGAAGCTAATACAGACAAAAAAAGGTAAATACTAAACCAGGAACACAATAGTGGAGAAACAAGGAGATATTAATAATTAAATGGGTTATTGTTGCCAAAAATATCTCCATTTAAGAAAAACACACATGTATAATAGTAAAGTTTAGTCAACATGAAGTCAGAGCTTGTTTGTTGTTTGCTAGGTGTTGTTAGCACCTTCAGGTGGTGACAACAGTTAGTAAATAAACAATAAATCACTTTTTCTTTTCTGTTTTCTGTTGGCACCTACCTGTGCTTCTGTTGCCCATCAACACTTCCACTCCTGGCTCTTCTCTGCTCCTCTCCTCTCCTCTCCAGCAGGTTCATTTTGAAGCTGTTAATTATCTTCACCTGCACTGAGTTTCTCACCTGAGTGCTTCTGTGTCCAGGCCCAGTCTCCACTGCTCTAACTGCCTCAGTCTGTTGTAGCTTCCAAGTCTGTGATCCCACGACTATTTTCCTTTTTCTTGCCTCATTCTGTCCTGTTGGTTCCTTTCAATGAAACATCTTAGATCAGAACCTGTACTTGGCAACTTGATAAGACTAACTATGATCTAAAGATGGCAGCGTTGCTACATTAGAGACCATTGTTGGCCTAAAATAAGTGTCAACACCATTAAAATATGAATCAATAATAGTTAAAACAAATCAAAAGGTCAGTTTTTTTATTTTCTTTGGAGTTAAACCAGAAGCTGTTGCCACAAATTAGATAAATAAAATATAAAGCATGTCAGCCTAAATTTTACAAATTACAGCTAAATAATAATTAATACAGTAGTTAGTTACTAATATTTGCCAAACTTAACTAAACAAGCACCAACTGAGACGTAACGATAGGCAAAACTACGCCACTAGTTAGCAAATTAGATTTTTAGATTTATTTAGAAATAACATCAAACTTGTAGGAGCGAAACATGTGCAGTAAATTGACCGTAAAAGTAAAACAAAAGAAATTATCAAAAATTCAACAGCAAAGTTGTTTTACTATTTTGAGCCACAAATATGGTAAATTTTTCAAAAACATGTTAAAACAGACCAAGTTGTCCTGAAACACTAACATCTCATTTCCTTCAGCAAATTAAGGCTCCAGCAGTGTTAGAGCTCCAAACAAGGGATAAATACAATAAAATACAAGAAGATATCAGAATCAGAATACTTTTATTATCCCGAAGGAAATTACTACAATAGATACAGACATGGGGAGAGTTTTATGTTAGTGGATCAGTGAGTTGGTATTAGTTAAATAGATAAATGTAAGTGGTATCGGTTAATAAGAAGACAAGTCAATTGTTACTGTGTGTGTGTTGTTGAATAATTGCAATCATTATTGTTATTAAATTTCACTATGTCAAAATAACTACTGACTTAAGTTTTATTATATAATCTATCTTTGTGTGTTTATTATATTATCTAAGTGTAAATATTTATGTAAAAGCACACATAGATACACATACACATACATATGTAAGCACATACACATACATAATAGACACATGGAGCATGTGCATAAAGTATATTTGTTATCCATACACAGATACATGCAGTAATAATTGACTAGAACATAAATATACGTTTTTATATTTTATTTTACATGTTAATAATTGTATTTATATGTTTATGTAATTTACACATTTTTTTTCTGTAAGTTTCTTAGCTTGTAACTTTTTTCTCAAATTGTAGGTCTGCCTAATGTATAGTAATGTAATGTACTGACTGATATGTAGACAAATCAAATACAAAGTGTTAGTGGTCAGTGTGAGTGGTCAGTGTTGTTTTTACTGTCCTCTCCCCTCTGGACGTGTCCATATTAGTCCCTGTGACAGTTGTGATGCTGTAAGCACATACCATACATTCTCTCTCTGACTGCTGCGCTGCTGGGCAGTTGTTGGACATACTGTATTATATGTGAGTTTGAACGCAGCGGGATATGGAGGAGAAGGAGGAGCAGGAGGAGCAGCGTCAGGAGGAGCGGGGCACGGCTCACATTCTGCTGTAAAGGAAAACACCGGGGCCAGGAATGACAGTTGGTCCTGTTGGATCTCAGACATGCATGGATTTATATTGCACTGTAAAAGGTCAGCAGTCATGACAGGCAATCAGTCAGCTCCTAATTGGATCATTTGCAGTCATGTGAGTGAGGTCTGAAATGTTACAAACGTGGTTAATAATAATATGTTTGAATGAACCGTGAAATGTAACGCTGAGCGCTAACCTTTTCATATTTGATAATATTTGTGTTTATTATACATAAAGAAAAATATTTGATCAAATAAAACTGTATTTTTTTAACTATAAATATTATAAGATATATATTTTCAGAATGATACAAGAACAAAATCTTCAAAATTTCAAAGAAAATAGAAAACTAAACTACAAAAGTATTGGTATAAAAAGCAAAAATTAGACAAGACAATGGTTACCATTTAAGGAATTTTGTGTTACTGCAAACTTTGATTTTTACTTTAACTTACTCTACTTAAGCATTGTGTTTTTTCCAGTTTAGTTTATACAGTGGATATAAAAGCCAATGTTAGTGAAGATCACTGCAGTTTTATTAACAAAAACCTCTTTTTGTTCCTTAACCTACAATCTGTAATGAGAACTTATTTGAATTGTGTACAAGAGATATCTCAATATATATATATTTTTAAAAAAAAGCTAATTCATAATGGTTCATAATGACAAAGTAATATTGTTTCGATTCTCTGTAATGCATGTGTACTCAAAAAAAACTTGCGGCCCGTGGTCCATTTGCAGCCCCCACCTTGATGTGAAAGTTGAATTTATAATAACATTTTATAGATTTGATAAATCCTATAGTTCTCAAAACCCTGATCCTCAGTCTCATTCTGGTTCAGTGTTGTATTACAAAGAATCTGTGGGAAAACTGATATTTTTATTAAATTTCTTCTTTTGTATTCAACACTGAAAGCTGACGCGGCCCTTCAGCGAAATGACAGTGTAGGTGGTGGCCCTCAAATTTGAGGGTCTAGAGTAGGCGTGCACAAACCGAGGTTCGGGGGGCTGGATGCAGCCCATTCAGCTTTGTAATCTGGCCTGCCAAATCTTAGTTGTTGTGAGGAAAAAAAGTTTCCGCTGATTGTAATGTCAAGTAATACTTCTGCCTTCTCCCTGCAGTGGCTATGTTCCCTCCAATATAAAAGCTTAAGGAGTCTAAAATTGTTTTAGCATTTAATCCTTCATGAGTGAATTCTTTTATGAGTGAACTGTACCAAGAAAACGGTTCAATCAAATGCATGTTTGCTGCGTACAAAGGTCTTCAGGTTTCTCACCTGACCCTGTTTAACCTCAGAGATGTTAACATATAAAACTTGTTCAGTCAAGTCTGTCTGGGTGCAGTTACAACATTGTCAGGAGGACAATAACTGCCTGGAGAAAAACACAGAAGGGAGTGGCAGCGAAATGTCACACTTAAAGAAACAACCTTCATACACAAACAGGGTGATTTTAATTCCCTTTTTCTTCCTCTGTAGTTCCAGTGTTGTTTCATTCCAGTGTTTCCAGTCCTGACATGTTGAACCAACACATTTAATCCTATATAGGACAGGTGTTTGGGGTGAAAAATGAAAAATTCTGACAGGTTAATACAGATTTGTAAAGCTGAGGTTTAACGTTGCTGTCGCTGTGATCTTAGAGGGATAAAGGTTGGATTACTGACTATTATTTCAACACTGGGCCAAATATCTCAGGCTCACTTGGGGATGCGGGTAACAAAGTAGGGGCAGATATGAAAATGCTGTGAGTCTCCAGGTGGATATGGATTAAATAGGCGTGCAATGAACAACAATGATAAATAAACAGAAGGGCTAATACAATAAATATTTTTTAAAAATATGAGATTATACACTGTATTTTCTCACCTTAAGCCCAGAGGCAATAAAGATGGATGTATGAATGGATAAGTAGATGGATGATAGATGATAGAAGGATGAATGGAATGGTTGGATAACGATGGTAGGATGGATGGATGGATGGATGGATGGGTGGATGGATGGATGGATGGATGTGTGGATGAATGGATGGGTGGGTAGGGCGGTACCTACCTACCTACCCAACCATCCATGTAGGTAAATAGATCAATAGATAGATAGATAGATAGATAGATAGATAGATAGATAGATAGATAGATAGATAGATAGATAGATAGATAGATAGGTAGGTAGATAGGCAGATAGATAGAAGGATTGGGAGTCCTAGAGCGAAGCATTGCTCGTACCAGAGAAGGAGGAGTATTCAGTCTAGATACTGACGGGTCATGTGACAGTAAACATAAAATAGAATTTGGATTGAAGAAGCAGCTATAAATATATAAACATCCCAAATATGAAGCACAAACGATGTAACATGAAGTAAGAAATTACGTGGGAAATGATATAACCACTTGGTTCATATCTTTTTCTTTTTTTTTCATATAGGGCTTTGCAAAAAAACAACTATAAATAGGATAAATAGAATATAATTCACTGTGACACCCATGTCCTATTTGATGGAAACATCCACAGCCAACACCAGTACCAGGACTAAAAGTGTGCAGGCTGCAGGAATGTTGGCATCAAGTATGCAGTCCTGACGGACAGCTGCACCACTGTGGAGTTTTTAACATGCCACACCAGGACCCCAGTGAGCTGCTCCAGGCTCCAAGGAAATCACAGCCCGTGTCTGTAAGTGATGGTAAGGGAATGATTGTCCTGCTCTGGTTCACAAGCACTGGTCCAGACCCTGGGAACAGTTCAGAGAGAATTTCCTAGAGTCAGTAAAATAAATGAGTTTGATAAGTATTGGCTTTAATTTGCCTGGTTTTTTTTTTGGTTTTTTTTTTTTGGACTATTCTTTTTTCTGTTCTGAATTATATAATAATTAAAAAAAAAAACGAGTTAGTTAGTTAACAAGATTTTCCTTTCTGGGAAATAATTAAAACATGTCTTTAGAAATGATGACAAATTCTAACTGATTGACCTACAAAATATTAAGAATTTTAAAAATTAAACAAAATAAAAATTGGAATTTAATAATTTTTATTTTTTTTAGGTTTTCTAAATGTACTATCAGAACATGTTATTTTATGGATACTCTAAATAATAATATTACATATCAAGTGTTTAAAGACTTTAAAAATCATTAATGAATAGAAAATATGACTTTTATTTCACTTCTGAGTGATTTTATTAACAAAGGGGATTTATACTTAGACAAACAATATTTTCTAAAGATCAACCCAGAACCAACAGAGACATTTTTGTGGGTCTTCAAACAACGTAAAATATGTTTGATAAATGTTTGATAAGCAGAGGGTAGTTCATCAAACACCGCTCTCTCTGCCCCCATAGAATAATTAATTTGCCAAACCCATTAAGCTAATCACAATAAATTTGAAACACCGTTAATATTTCATGGTATTTTTTTAAGCACATTTTCCAAAAAGTCTTTGCTTTCAGCTTGTCACGTTTTCAACGGTTGCCACAGCGAATCAACGTATCTCATCTCCTTCTGTCCTCAGTATCTTCTTCTCTTGACTCCAACTACCTCCATGTCCTCCCTCACTGCATCCATCAATCTCCTCCTTGTCTCCTACCTGGTAGCACCATCTCTAGGTAGTTCTTCTGCCAATGTCTCCACTGTCCCTCCTCTCAACATGTCCAAACCATCTCAATCTGTCTTCTCTAGCTTTTTCCTGTCTCGTCCCTCTGATCACCTCATTCCAGATCCTGTCTCCATCCTTGTCTCCCCTAAACAGAATCTCAGCATCTCTTCCTCCTGTCTCCTGGCCTATTGGTAGTGTCTCTTAACACATTTCCTGAAAAGAGCACAACTCTGATGCAAGCAACAGACAGACAAGAGAGCACCATGTCTGGATTTACAGTGATATAATCCCAGGCTTAAAGGGTTTAGTCGTCAGTTCTAGTCCAGAACTTACGAAGCCTCCTGGATAAGAGGTGAAACATTTTTTCCAAAACTTAATGTCTAGTTGCCAAACTAAAACCTGTAATGTTTGACCATGACCTGGATTACAGAGAACCTTAATCTACACATACAGTCATGGAAAAAATGATTAGCCCACTCTGCTGTTTTCTTCAATTCCTTGTTCATCTTAATGCCTTGTTCCACTAAAGGTTTATCACCTGGGGGAAACAATGAACACAAAACCATGCAATGACTAAAAGCACTGTATTTGTCAGTACAATGTTATTGGTAGTGATGTAAGAACGGAAGTGATTTTTGTCACTGTCAATAAAACCAGAATGGCCAGAAATCAGCTCTGAAATTAAACTGAATTATGAGCCTTTTTTGTTGTTATTATATTTGTCCAGATTAATGTAGATTAAGTGGAAGCAGACTTTGAAATGGAAAGAGTGGTCTAATCATTTTTTCCATTTTTGTAATTTTATTTATTATTATTATTATAGCATTATTATTTATAGTTTGCTTTCTCAGTACTAGTTTTTTTTTATCTGTGTAGTTTCTTAGTCATCCAGATCATTTAATCCAAAACTAGGTCCTTTAACAAAAACTGGACATAGTAGGTTTCTTGATGACGTTGCACCTCGATTCAAGAGGCTTCTTCAGTTCTAGTTCTGATATAAACAAGTCTTTAATAGAAAATAAAGACATTTTTTCAGAGTTACTTCCTACAAGTTATGTCGTCCATGAGTCCCATTCACATAACACCTACTGTATGTCACTCACCTATGCTAACTACGCTTGAGAACCAACGAGAGCAAAAAGTTCACAACACAAACAAAAGAAAGTGTATCTAACACAATCCATTTTAAGGTGTCAAACGGTTCAATGGACACAGAGTCGTCCTCAGTCATCACCTAGCGCTGCGGGACGACATATTTGTTTGCTTCCGCTGAATCAGGGGTGTCAAACTAAATTTCACCAAGGGCCAGAATTTAAAAAAATAATAACTTAGTTTTATATACTGCCTTTTAAGTGAGCCAAGGTCACTACTCAACGTATATAGAGAGAAATGAACTATTAACGTGAACGTTTTCCCTTCTCTCCAGATATTAAATATTGCTAAATATAATTTTCTTACGTAAACATTGCACATGTACCAGCCAATGCTTGATGTTATCAACACATGAGGAACTGCATTAGAAATACTTCACATATCAGTGGTATTTGTTTCTTAATTGTCTCTTTGTTGTCTTTCCAGATCATTTATAATATAAATCGTTCTTTGCAGAACAAAATTTATGTGCTATAATAAATAACATGCATGATAAATTATAACAAATTCTGACAGTATATAAGGGCTATGTCAGGCCTGGGCAATTACTTTGCCTCGTGGGCCACAGGTGGTACTAAAATTTGAGTCACGGGCCAGATCAGGATCAGAAAGATTGAGTATCTCCGTTAACTAAAATAAATGATGAGTAAAGTATTGAATAAAGGCAAATTGCTTTTAGCCTATTTAGACTATCTATTGCGGAAATACTGGCATTGTAGGGAAAAGGTAGCAGGATAATATAAATTTAAAGTATAATTTGGACAAGTCTGGTGGGCCGGATTATAACACCAAATGGGCCGCATCCGGCCCCCGGGCCTTAGTTTGCCCAGGTCTGGTCCATATACTGTTGGGCTAATTCTAATACACATTTGATTTTATCTTGCAGGCCAGATATAATTACACAGTGGGCCAGATTTGGCCCCTGGGCCTGAGTTTGACACCTGTGCACTAAAGGATTTAAGCATTTAAGAAAACAGTCAGAGCAGTTTATCACAGATAAACAAACCCCAACAATAGCTAAACTTTTTTAATAATTTCAAAATAACGTTTGACATAGTTGTGTTCGTGTGGAGCCGTCAACGGTTCAGACAAGTCTTGTGAAACTTCCCTTTTCTCAATTATCCTGTCATTACTCTTGAACTCCCCTCTAATGAACACACTGAAGGTGTTTCCTCACCTACTCCTCCTCCTCTTCCTCCTCCTCCTTCTCCTCGTAGCTGTTTATCTTCCTCATGTTGCCCCTCACACAGCCCCGCCCTGCAGACGCGCACTGACACCGCGCAGTTGCGTAATTTGACAAGGCAGCGCAAAACAGCGGAGAATGGAGAACTGACAGCCGCCACCGACGCCGTCCCTGCCGCCGCTGGTTTTACACAGTATTTACAGACCTGGGGTGAAAATTTAGAGCGGGAACACATATGTGTAATATATCTGGATGAGAATCCGTCTCCATCCGCCTCCATGGCCGCTGCTGTGAGGAATAACCGTAGTAATAACCCCGGTGTTTGGGCTGCACCCGGTGTGGACGCGGCTCCGGTTCTGACAGCGGACGCTCGGAGAGGTGAGACCCACGGACCGGTGGCGTGCAACAGCAGGGATGTGATCCAGGGAACTTCAGCATATGAGGATTTCACTGTGGTAAGAAGAAACTGCGTGTGTTCATCGTTCTGCTGCACAGATGCACAGTGTGGCCGACGTCAAAAGTATGACCAGAATGGTTTATTATTACAGCGGGATAAATCTAGTAGGAAAAAATAGGCCTTGGACACAGTCACAGTCCCGGGACTGAAGTCTGTGTTTGGAGGCTGAAACTGATTGATAGTCTTTATGAATGCATGCACTGATGCATGCATGGGTGTAAGTCTGGTTGCGATACCAGGCTTTATTGTTTTGTTTTGGGTTTTTTTTGTTGTTGTTGTGACAAGCAGCCGAAACTAGTTTGGAGATGCATATCAGCAGCGGAGTATCTGGATTTTCTAATTTCAGCCTCCTGTTTCCAAACAGCTCCGACTGGTCCTTCCTTAAAGGGCGTTTCTGTGGCTATGAATGGAGGGGGGAGCAGGGAGGGGGGTGGAAGTGTATAGTAAACCGAATTGTTACTGATGAACAGTGCTTTAACATTCTAGGTCAGACCTGGGCAAACTAAGGCTCGGGGGCCAGATGTGGGCCGTTTGCTGTTATAATCTGGCCCACCAGACTTGTCCAAATTATACTTTTAATTTATATTATCCTTATCCTTCTGTCTTTCTCCTGCAAAACCAGCATTTCCCCGATATATAGTCTAAAGGGGCTTAAGGTATTTTGCCTTTATTCAATACTTTAATCATTATTTAACTTTGTTCATAGAAATACTCAATCTTTCTGATCCTGACCTGGCCCGCAACACAAATTTTAGTACCAGCTGTGGCCTGCGAGTCAAAGTAATTGCTCAGCCCTGAACTAGATCCAAAGCAAATTCAAACCTTGTATTTTGCTGAATGCAGTGACATCATCATTTTACATCATTTTAGCGATCTGACAATTTTAGTTAACAATGAGTTTCTCATTTAACCTTAGTCAAATCTCTAAATCTCTTATCGCACCAACTGCTCATTATAACCATACCTCAATGTGTCCATTAAATATAATTCATTATGCATACCTTTAAATACCTTTTGTAGTTGTAAATACACTACCACACTTAGTTTACTTTTACTTTAGCCCAGTGATTAGCATCTTCAAATAGAATTACATCTGTAGTTTCAATTATTATTATTTTTTATGTTATTGCTAAGGATCTACCAGCACTCCTTTGGCACCCCTTTAGATAGATAAATAGATATTCTATATATATCTGAAGAGATAGATAGATAGATAGATAGATAGATAGATAGATAGATAGATAGATAGATAGATAGATAGATAGATAGATAGATAGATAGATAGATAGATACGTAGATAGATAGACAAGTAAATCAAGTTTGGCTCGGTCAGGAGAGAGCCTGCTTGGTCTATAATTCATTACTGGGCCCTAGGGGCAGCAGTCTCCTCAGCTGTCAACCAAATCACACTGCACTATACTGTCAACCTTCCTGTGGGTGGTGAGCCCACTGGAGGTTATGTGGATCTGGACAATGCTATGATCAGAGCACCTCAGTGTCAAGCCAAGACCCAGGTCTGCTTCCTTAACAGGCCACCCATGTCACCATAACCCAGATTCAGAACACCATATGTTGGTCTGTAGTCTGTAGACAGCACCAAGTCTTTTGCCAAGTCTTGATAAGTCTGATGTCTTCTAGTGAAGATATCACAAGAAGTAAAACAGTAGGTTGATGTAACTATTTTTGGATAGACCAGACCGCCATATCAGAACTGTCTAATTCAGGCCTGGGCAATTATTTTGTCTTGCGGGC
Organism: Paraplagusia blochii; assembly: GCA_016785265.1. NCBI lineage: Eukaryota > Metazoa > Chordata > Actinopteri > Pleuronectiformes > Cynoglossidae > Paraplagusia > Paraplagusia blochii. The sequence goes on from JAFBJS010008617.1 coordinate 97,357, forward strand.
CACAGGTGGTAATAAAATTTGAGCCATAAGTATTTCAGTGAACCAAGACAAATGAGGAGTTAAATATTGAATAAAGGCAAAATTATTTAAGCTTCTTTAGATTATCTATTGGGGAAATGGTAGAAGGATAATATAAGTTATAAGTAGAATTTGGACAAGTCTGGTGGGCCAGATAATAACGGCAAAAGGGCTGCATCAGGCCCCCGGGCCTTAGTTTTCCCAGGTCTGGTCTAATTGTTTAAACCAGTGCTTCTCAATTATTTTCTGTTACGCTCCCCCTAGCAAGAAGAAAACAATTTGCGCCCCTCCCCACCACCCACTCTCCGCCGTAACTGTACATAATAGCATTTGTTTATAAAATAGTTCTAGCTACACCTCTGCATAACTTCGTATCCTTGTTAACATAAAGAAACAAAAAGAAAGAGATAGAGTTCAACTCACAAGGATGTGCCATTACACTTTATTGTAGTACGGTGGAAAAAAAAGCATGTTCCCCAGGGTCACATGCGCCCGCTCAGCATCGCATCGCGCCCCCCCATAGGGGACCACCCCACACTTTGAGAAACACTAGTTTAAACTGATTTATTTTATCACATTTCTTGTATTTGTCTGTATTTGATGCACTCAGTGCTTAACGACAGACAATTTCTGTTCATGTTCTCCAGGATAAATCAGATCTGGACAACTACCTATCTACTCAACCTCAGCCTGGTATCAATTCCAAAACCCTGTGTAGGGAAGGAGCTCCTTTGCCTGAGCCCTTTTTCCCCGAGGACTTCTCTTCTCCGTTCAGCGTCAATATGAGTCTGCTCCTCCCAGACATCACGTACCTACACCCAGGAGTCTGCCGGACCGTGAGACAGATCAAACCCGAACCATCCCACTCCCTGTTGCCCTCCACCTGTCAGAACACCAGTCCAGAACCAACGCTCTCAGCTGATTCGAGTGCCGTCGACGCATCGAGTGATAGCTTTTTCATCAAACAGGAAGCGTCAGATTTCCAGGATGTTCCTCTGTTTCAACTTTTGAACTCAGACTTGGAGCAGCTTGTTCATGGGTCCCCGCTGAACTCCATCCCCATGATTCCAGTGAGTCTTCCCAGTGGGAATGTCCTTGTGAACACGGAGCAGAATCCTTCCAAGACCACAAACAGTGAATGTTTTCCGTTCAATCAACATAAACAGCAGCGGCCAAACTATCTGCCACCTTCTCCACCAAACTCTGAACCACCGAGTCCAAACAGGAACAAGGGGCTCCTTCACAATCTTACCCCGCCTCCTTCCTACGAAGCCACCATTGCATCAAAATTTACTTTCCAAACCCAGAATTCCTCGGATCACTCTGCCAGGATAGCTCCAGTCCAAGGCCCAGTCCAGAACTCTGGTGTCAGATTAGTCAGGAGCCCTAACGCAGGCCTGGACCAGAGCTCTGGCCTGACACCAGTTCAGACGACGGCAGGTATTGGACCACTGTCTCCAGTGTTGGCACAGTCAGCACCAGCCAAGTCCAACAGGAGGACAAATGCTGATCTGGAGAAACGACGGATTCATCACTGTGACGTCCCAGGTGAGACTTCATCTGACCAAAAAACCTGAGAGAGTCCTTTAAAATATCGTCATAGATAGATAGACAGACAGACAGACAGACAGACAGACATATAGATGGATGGACAGGTGAAAAGGTGGTGCTGGAAAACCTAGAGCGGATTCCTTAGGTCTGCAAGCCCATATTTTATTATAATTGTAAAATATATAAATACATGTATTAATATTTGTTGAAATTGTAGTTCAGCAGAGCTATATTATTAAGACAAATGATGTTTTCTTCTGTCACTTTGTCGAGACTGGATTTGAAGGAACTTTCCATAAGAAATGTCTTCTTTTTTAATAACAAACAGATTTTCTTTAACAAAATTAATACTGTTTATAACTCTGATCCACAGTGCTCTCATCTTTAATCTCACTCTCAATTTTTAATCCTTTTTTTTCTGGGTAACTTAAAAATCTGTTTATAATCTTATTTAATCTTATAATTATGCAGCAAATCTGTCAGTAATTGTATTTTCATCGCAGGATGTAAAAAAGTATACACCAAGTCATCTCATCTGAAGGCCCACCTACGCACCCATACAGGTAATTGGTGTTTTTTGACTTCTTATTCTCAATTTGGAGGCGCAAAAGTGTCGAGTGTTGCCGGGCAGAAAAAAAGCACTTGGCTCACAGCTGCATTCTGTCTACTGACAGACCTGGCCCACATCTCAGGGCTGTCAAATCACATAAACCCCGTTGCTCTCGTAAAGCTGGGACGGGGAGAGCGACAGGACACTCTGTGATTAATGACCCCCAGCTGAGGCCTCCATTCCGTCGTGTTTTTTTTTTTTTCCCGTCTTTATCAGAACGCTTTCATTTTCCTTCTGTGATTTGATTAATGCACTCTTTAATTTTAAATAATGACTATTTGCCTGATTATTAGCCTTTTAGCCTCTAATTATTCCACTGATTCATTATGACACTATTTTTTAAACTTCAATATTATTTATTTGACACGGAAATATTCCAAGCCTGTTTTTTGATTTGTTCCTTGTATTTCCTGAAGGAGAGAAACCGTACCGTTGCTCCTGGGAAGGATGTGAGTGGTGCTTCGCGCGTTCCGACGAGTTGACCCGTCACATGAGGAAACACACCGGTGCCAAGCCTTTCCAGTGCAGCGTGTGCAGCCGCTGCTTCTCCCGCTCGGACCACCTGGCCCTGCACATGAAACGACACCAGCGTTAGCTCAATAGAGAATCAAGTTACATTTATTTTAAAAAGAAAAAGGACATTAAGACTTAAAAAGTTCAATTTATTTTATTCTGTGTGCATCTGGATACTCTGGGCATTTTCTAAGATATTGGTTTTAAGATTTAAAAAAAAATCATCGATAATAGAATATTGATTTTTGTTATTATTATACTTTTAGGTAATTTTTTTACTGCTGTAGACTCTTCAGGAAACATCAGTCGAATATTTCTTAAAGTTCTCAATGTACAGGTTGTACCAATGAAATAATAAATATAGACATCTATTTAATCACTATAATAATGAACTGCCATTATTTTTCTTATTGAGTGCTGAAAGGGAGGAATCGTGTTGTGTACTGGAGGAAACAGAGCTGAATGTGTTGATCTGTCACAGACAGTAGAACATCAGTGATCTGGGTCAGACCCACATCAGCAGCTACGAATGTTTGGTCGTCAGTCCATCAGAACACAATCATTTTCATTTACAGGAAAAGTAATGATTTTGATTTTCCTTCAAATCTGTTATCAAACAAAACAGAGACAGATGTTAAAACTGACAAATTAAAAAACTTTGGATTTGACGAGCTGCAGAACTCACTCAGCAGAAACCAACAAAGGAGGGATTCTTTCATGAAGACACCGACTGCAGCTGTGTTTACACTTCTCCGCAGGATCATCATGGGAATACTCCTATGGAGTTAGGAGTTTAACTCTGTGTTTAACAAACCATTTTTCTCGGGGAGCCATATATTGAAAGTCACGAACCTTCGCAACCAAAGTCAATAGACATAATCCCCAAAGAATTGACTTATTTCATCGTGGATATCTGAACAATTAGTATCACTCAAGTTTAAACAATGACAAACAGTAATTGGACAAACACAAATGACTGTGAATTCCTAGGAAACATGATGCATAATAAACTCCCAAAAAAAATCTCTTGCACCCACCCACCTGCTGCAACCCAGTCTTTGGGACACAGTTGTTTAACTTGCTCCATCAGAGTCTCCGTTTATCAGTTCTTCACAGCAAACTGTCCAACCAGGAGGTGAGACACACTGTCCTACAAGACAAAGTCATTTTAAGTCATGTTGTCCTGTTTATAAACTGGAAGTCACATGACTGGAATAATATGATTTTGATAAATGGATGGATGAGGGGATGGGTGGATGAAAATAGATGGACAAAATAATAATAAATAATGATTATAATGAATGGGTGAATGGAGAGATGGATGGATGGATGATAGATTTATGTATGGGTGGAGGGTTGGAAGATGCAAGCATGGATGGGTGGATGATAGATGAATGAGTGGGTGGATGGGCAAGTGAATTGATAGATGGATGGATGGGTAGGTGGAAGGGTGGGTGGATGGATGGATGGATGGATGGATGATATATAAATGGATGGATAGGTTGGTGGATAGGTGAGTGAATGGATAGATGGATGGATGGATGGGTGGATGGATGGATGGATGGATGGATGGGTGGATGATAGATGGATTAAAGGGTGGATGGGTGGATGATAGATGGACCGGTGAGTGAATGGAGAGATGGCTGGATGGAAGAATGAATAAATAAATGGATGGATGGATGCATGGATGGATGGATGTGAAAAATGTCTCCTTCTCTCCAATTGTCTGGTAACCTCTTGGGTTACTGAACAGACATGATGGACAGTAGATCCAAGGCTGGTCTGGTCTAACTACCACTGTAACTAGTAGTCCTCCACTGATACTGTAGTCCACTACTGGAAAACCTTCAACTTGATGCCTGACGTCTGCCCAGCAACACAACAATATGCCAGTTATTTGTAAATCTGTGCACATCCAGCTCCGATCCCTCAGCGGTGGGCGACATCTCAGCGTCAGGTCAGATGTATGTGAATTTAAAGTTGAACTTCCGTCTTCAGAAGACGTTATCAGAGACACTTTGACGTCGATTCATCCCGACCGCCTTCAGATGTGTGTTCGACTCCTAACAGGATTACGACACCATGTCACAGACGCGGTGTCGTCCTTGAAGTGCTTTCAGACGCCTCTCTTTGAAACCAAGAGTTTTGTGTGTTTCCACCAGTGTCTGACTGAGCACCTGCCAGTCTGAACATCTGTCAGAAGATCTTTTTCAAACAGCTCAGAAAGTGCCTTCAACTGCGTGGCGTTCCTTCCTTTTCTGCCAGATGAATGGGAAAACAAAGCTGAATCCTCTGGGACGATGTTCTCTTATCTGCACCTCAGCTTTTCTAACTTCCATACTGTATGTTGGCAGACGCTGCAGCCTGTGTTTACACACACTGTGGTCTGGATCCATATGGGTTTGTCTGGAGCTTCTGTTTGAACAATGTTCTTTTTCACTATTGTAGCCTGAACAAATATAGACAGAACTTTATGTTGGACACATGAGTTTTTAACTGGATTCATGACCAAATATGGGCATATATTGGATTTTACCAGGACATATTTTCATTTCTTATTTTCTTTGCCTTATTTTAAGGTATATATATATAGTTTACTGTTTGATCATTAGTAATAAGTCCTCCTTGGTTCTATATGGATTTTCTAAAATCTGATCAAGTGTTGTTCCAACGAGGATTCCTCAGTTGAGGTAGAAATTTAGAGGTTTTTATCTTCATACCTCAGTTGAAAAAAAAGATATAAATATATATGTATAAATAAATGAAACTAACTCTGCCAGATTCTTGTTCTTGATTCTTGTTCTGAAAATAACAATAACACTTTGGTTTCACACTAATAGTTATGTGGTTATGATCGATGTCTGATGTTTATTTTGATAAAGCACAAAACCATAGCATTGCATACACATGTTTATGTGTTTCTATGGACGTCAATGTAGAGTGCTCAGTGTTCAGGTCAAGCAAAAATAGGAAAAATGCTCAGATAAGTAAATAAAAAACCTTAAGCGATCAGAAATATTCACAAAATAAGCAAAAAAAAAGTAATTAATTATTATAATAACAGGTGATTAAACAAGGCTTCAGTAAATCTAAAATTGGACTTCTTGGTTTGGAGACTACAGTTGGTTGAAGACAAGGAAGAAAAGGAGGGAGGATGGTTCAGAGAAGAAGAGGAGGAGGATCGATGCAGAAGATGCAGACGACAGGTCAAATAGAAAACAATGTTTTGCTGTGGTAACACCTGAAGGAGAAGGAGACAAGCTGAAAGGATAAGAAGAAGAAGAAGAAGAAGTAATGAAACAATAACAAATGAAAACAAGGAAGGATCACGACAGGTCCACTGACACAAGTCCCTTTAGAAGTTACATTTTTACTTCATTTTTCTTTCTAAAGCAACCATAATGTCCTCCTAACCCTCTGTTCTAAAATTGGTAGCATATGGTTATAGATATAAACCGTAATATCTTCCTACCCTCTGTTTAAATAGTGGTAGCATATTTTTATAGATGTAAAACAACCCTAACATCTTCTTATCCTCTGTTTTAAAGGTGATATTATATTTTTGTAGATGTTTAACAAATATAATATCTATGTTAGACCTTTAAAAGAGAGGGTTTGAAATTAGTATAAGTAGACTACCTTAACTCATTATTAGATACTTGACATCAGCAACTCCCCCATCCTCACATCCCCTGGTGGCGAGGACTGGGGCTGCAGCCCCCTTTAGGCCATTCTTGGAGCAATTGGTGGCCTAGTGATTAAGGAAGTGGACCTGGGTCTGTAAAGGCCCCCGGTTCGAATCCCCCTACCGCCAAGTTACCGCTGAGGTACCCTAAGCATGGTACCCAAGGGGTAGTCCTGAGGGATTAATAAAGTTCTAAAAATAAAAATAAAAATAAAAATTCTGTTAAACCAGCCTTGGTTGCCAGGGGCAGCAATCTCCATGACTGCCACCCAAATCACACTGCTCCAACTGTGAGCCTCACATCCGTTATGTGGGTCTGGACAGTGCTATGATCAGAGCTCCTCAGTGGCAACCTGGCAGCTGGTGGATTAGAACCTGAAGCCTCATGGATCAAAGTCAACTAATATATGAAGACTGTTAGCTGCTAAGAACACAGTTAAAAATTGTACAACGTAAAAATTTGTCAAGAAGTTACTAAATGCATGTCATTGGAATTATGAGTTGTCATGGCTGGGTTAAAAACAAGGAAAATGTTACAGTACATAGTTAAGTAAGGGCAGTTTTTAAGCAGAACGTTGATAAAACTACTATTTAAAAAACTTTGTAGAGTAATTTCACATGGGAAAAGGGCGACAGAAAAAAATCTGTGGTTGTTTGAGAATAAAAACAGGTGACGGATGAATCTGATTCAAAGTGTTCTGTTAACACAGTCCAAACAAGTTCAACACAATCATGAACAGGATCAACTATTGTGTTGATCTAAGTCCTGCACATGAGTCACAGCGGAGCTGATGACAAAAGCCGTCCAGACCAGAGGAGGTGTCTGAGCTTGTTCTCTCCGTGTGTGGATTCTACTCTGCTTTACTGTAGTACTCTGTACCAAACATAGTACAGCCCGGCATGGCAGTATGAGAGAGGGGCCGGTCTGAGTGATAAATCACTCGTGTAATACACTGGAGCACAGAAATGCTAACTGCCGAGTGGGAATTGCAGCCTTGTTATTGTAATCATCTGAATCCGTTTACTGGCAGACAAACACATTCATCCAGATCCATTTATAATAGAGCAGTGTACTTTACTGTACTGTACACGGAGTGTAGGGCGTTTTCTCCTTGGCCACAACCTGTTGGGCTATGTTTAAACACGCTACGCAGGACTGTCAAAGGGATGAGATTCAGAAGAACGGAAAAAAAAAAAAATACTCCGACAGGGACGGTTGACACGTGAGGCTTTGCAATGATGGTTGAATCAGCGGGCAACGAGCGACACTGCAGATGAGGAGAAATCAGAAAAAAAAGCACGTAGTCTGTGGACCAGGATCTATAGGATTTACCAAAAAAAATTTAGAGAGAACATCTATAAAATATAAAAATCTACCATATACTCACTGGTCAAGGCTTATGACCCATATAACTCCCAGTGGGCTCAGCACCCACAGGAAGTCTCACAGTATGGAGCAGTGTGATTTGGGTGACAGCTGTGGAGACTGCAGCCCTTGAGACGTGGTAACAAATAAGAGGATAAAGATGAATAGTGAATGAATGAATGGATGAATGTACACAGAGTCCACACCTGTGTACATACAAAATGCAACTTTATTAACCTTCATGCCTCCATTCATATTAATATACATGTATATGTTTGAACTTATTTAAATTTCACAGCTCCATCCATATGAAAAATACAGAGAAAAGGCAAAAACACTGACTGGATACTGAACCAACTGTTAGAAGAAATAATAAAAAAAAAAAAAAAAAAAGAAAAGAAAAGTGTAACAGAAGGGAAATAAAAAGACACCTGTTCTTGAATTTCTGAAAAATATCAGGATTAAAAATTTGCAGAATCTCCATGAGGAAAATCTCCCTTTAAAAAGCGACGCTGAGCAATATCACAATTTGTTTTGTTTTTTTGTTTTTTTTGTACAGTAAGAATGAAAAGATCTGAATATTTATATATATGTACACTACACTCACTTTACATAAATACAGGAACGACGATTACTGTACGTAATATCAGCAAAAACTCCAAACATAGCAGAAGCATCTGCTTCACTACTCAAAGGAATCCGCAAAACCAGGGAAACAGAAGCAGATGTTAGAAAGGAAGTCAAATAGATATAGAACAGAGAGATCAGTCATTCATGAACAAAGGCATCAAAGGAATCGAATCCAACATTGATTTTCCTAGATTTTTGTTATAAACTGGAATTACTGGTCTGTTGTTATACGTGTGTTCCCAGCACAGGAAAAGAACTGTGCATTATTGCAAGCGAAGTGTAAATGTGAGCTATAAACAGCCGGTGATCGCAGCTGTGGAGGTTTCCTCCTTGGACACTACGACATAAGGCTCAGTGCGAAAAATGAAAAAAAAAAAAAACACTAAAAAAAAAAAAAAAAAAAAAAAAACACTAAAGAGGTCCGACTTGCATATTGTTGTCTGTGCTTTTCTTTTAGAAAAAAAAAAAAGAAAAGAAACAAAAGAAAAACTCCTAATTTACAATTTTTACTTTGAAAATTTAACAATTTTGAGCAAACACAAGCTGTAAATTGAAAAGCCTGCACGGAGCAGGTGATGTTTCGTAATGTGAGGCACTATTTATTATTATTATTGCATAACTTTGACCCTGGTTACCGTTACAAAATTATGCTTCAAAACGAGGAAAGAGAAAATGATGAAAAAGGGAAATACATTTCACCCTGTCCCGCTGAGACGCTAACTTCAAGTTTTTGTTTCAATTTTTTCGTTCTTTCTCTGAAGTATTAAGGCATGCAAAGTCGTACTTTTGAAGAGTACACGTGTTGTGCACTTATACGCACTGTCACCAAGAAAACAAACTTTTGTGTAGGTAGGAAAGTGACAGTACAGGGTTCCAGTACCTTAATTCAATCAATGTATTTGAGTATTGGTTATTGATAAAAGAAAATGAACGTAGACATGGGTTTGGAAAACACAGCTGTTAGAAATGACTCAATGTGCTCTGTTGGATTTAGAAGTTGAACAATTTTTCAATACTCCGTCAACAGTAGTCACTAATTTGATCCAGCAGGGGGCACTCTAAAGCTTGATTTTGCCCATACAGTGAAAGAAGCCTATGTTGCTAGTAAGCTGACAAAATTATTTCACGTAACCATTACTTCTCGTGAAATAAACAAGTTTTAATTTTGGTAACTTTAACAAAAAATTCGGAACTAACATATTTCTTTTACTTGTAGGAAATTCGTCTACGCCTTAGGAAACAGCGAAACACCGCCTAAAACATACATGGAAATGTGACCAGGCCTTAGCCTTGAAGACGAGACGGCTAAAGAAGAGAAAAAAATGTTTATTTGCTGTTAGCAAGCAAAGTAAATAAACGCAATACCTGACAGACAATTTTGTCAACTTTGTTCGAACTGACAAATACAACGTTGGTGTTGTGAAAGCTAATAGTTGTCGGCCACAGAGGTAACTGTATGGTCAGATTTTTTTTTCTATAACTTAATTTCTGTTGACATTTTAAACTGTTTTCAACTAAATCCACAGAGAACTTTAAGTCGTTCAAAGATTCCGTTTTTGACCCAACGTGTCGTTTCGTCCACTTTTTACATCCATGATCAGAGCAGACTCTGGTTCAGACGTGGGGAAAAAAAAAAAAAAAAAAAAGATTTGATCACCAACATATAAACACTTGACGAAAACAGACCTGTATCATACATACCACCACATACGGTATGATCATTTACAAGTGGAATTCCGTGAGCCCCGATTCACTGTATATCAAATTAGATAAATTACAGTCTCTGCAAAAGGACTTTACATGTATAAACGTTTCTCCTGCATCTACGAATCAAAAGCCCTATTTTTTCCGCTGTATATACAGGATGTAGAACTTTGTAATAACTCTCATCTTCACTATCACATATATTACAACATTTTCAAAAGATTTATTTTTTTTTACATAAGGAAGAAAAAAAAAGAGTTATATGCAATGATGAAGTGCCCCTCAATCATGAAAGAGATCTCATGTATTATAAGGATGATATACTATATATATTTAATATGATGTTGATTATTTGTCTTTGAAATCGACATCTGAAATAAAATACGTTTTAATAATAATACTAAACAAAAACAAGGTGCTGAAATGCCGAACAAACATTAATACAACTGGGTATAATATAATGAGTCTGTGCACAAACGATAAATAACATCATTCTCCATTAACACAGAGTGGGCGTCCCATTCATTCAACTTCCTGGACTTGGATGTAAGATCGAAAAAAAAAAAAAAAAAGGAAAAGTTGGTTTCTGACGTGACTTTGTGACACATTCAAATCCATTCCTGTTATCGTTACCGACTTTAAGGACCAGCACGAAAACACAACGCTGACCAACACCTGGTTCTAACAAGGTTAACCTTCATTTCTGCCACTGGTGAAAAGATCACGAGAAGTTGCTGAATTTGGTGAAAGTATGCAGGAATGTCCATATAAATGTAAATTTTTTACAAACACCTGTCTATCATAACTAAGAGTATAGTGGTGAGTTCACTCTGTCTCTTATACACATCTAGATGTGTATAAGAGACAGCATATAAACACTTGACGAAAACAGACCTGTATCATACATACCACCACATACGGTATGATCATTTACAAGTGGAATTCCGTGAGCCCCGATTCACTGTATATCAAATTAGATAAATTACAGTCTCTGCAAAAGGACTTTACATGTATAAACGTTTCTCCTGCATCTACGAATCAAAAGCCCTATTTTTTCCGCTGTATATACAGGATGTAGAACTTTGTAATAACTCTCATCTTCACTATCACATATATTACAACATTTTCAAAAGATTTATTTTTTTTTACATAAGGAAGAAAAAAAAAGAGTTATATGCAATGATGAAGTGCCCCTCAATCATGAAAGAGATCTCATGTATTATAAGGATGATATACTATATATATTTAATATGATGTTGATTATTTGTCTTTGAAATCGACATCTGAAATAAAATACGTTTTAATAATAATACTAAACAAAAACAAGGTGCTGAAATGCCGAACAAACATTAATACAACTGGGTATAATATAATGAGTCTGTGCACAAACGATAAATAACATCATTCTCCATTAACACAGAGTGGGCGTCCCATTCATTCAACTTCCTGGACTTGGATGTAAGATCGAAAAAAAAAAAAAAAAAGGAAAAGTTGGTTTCTGACGTGACTTTGTGACACATTCAAATCCATTCCTGTTATCGTTACCGACTTTAAGGACCAGCACGAAAACAGAACGCTGACCAACACCTGGTTCTAACAAGGTTAACCTTCATTTCTGCCACTGGTGAAAAGATCACGAGAAGTTGCTGAATTTGGTGAAAGTATGCAGGAATGTCCATATAAATGTAAAATTTTTACAAACACCTGTCTATCATAACTAAGAGTATAGTGGTGAGTTCACTTCCTGGTAGGGAAATGTTTTTCGGCAAAGGTGTCAAGCTGGTTCCACAAAACCTGTGGCTGCAGGTTTTGGCTCCAACCTACCAGAGCAATCTGGTTGACCAATCAACTGCCTGGTTGAGTGAAAAGACAAGTCAGGTGTGCCGCAAAAACCTGTAGCCACAGCCGCCCTGCGTGGAACCGGTTTCCAAGAAAAGTAAAAGAAGTGCAGTGAGGCGTGTGGAGGGTGGAGGTGCAGAAAAGTCTTGGAGCCAAGTGTATGGTCCAGTATCAAGAGTCTCAAAAGAAACAGTTCCTGATGTTTCAACATGGATTGGGATTAAAGATTTACAAGTTTGGGGGTGTACAGCTCCACCAGGAGTGAAATCACCCTCTGGTATTCCTTGTTGTGAACGCTAAATATACTCAGCTTTGGTTAGTAGTTAAAGGATTTTATAAAGAAGCATAACTAATTTCACAATGTTAGATTTTCTGTGGTGGGCTTGTTGGTTAAGTGAGCTGACCAGAAGGTTGCAGGTTTGAATCCACCCGTCACAAAGTCCTAGTGAGGTGTAGTTAGCGTGGCATTGACCCTACACTGTGCTGCTTCTCTTTTAGCTTCCTCTTAACAGGGGTCTCAAACTTCAATAATCTATCATTCAAAGGGCCACATCAGCTTTCAGTGTTCAATACAAAATAAAAAAAAATTATAATACAACACTGAACCAGAAGGAGACCAAGGATCAGGGTTTTGAGAACTATAGGATTTACCTTAAAATGTGGAGAACAAATCTATGAAATCTTACAACAAATCTTATAAATTTAACTTTCTCATCAAGGTGGGGTCCGCAAAATACCAATCCACGGGCCGCAAATGGCCCACGGGCCACGAGCTTGAGACCCCAGCCTTAAAACAATTCCTGCATACATTCTGCGTGTATTAACCTACGACGTTCTGCAGCGACTACACAAGTAGGAGTCATGAACTGTGAGCCTTGAGTGTTTTCTCAAAGTGTTTTCATCTCAAGGTGCAGTTTTCACCAAAGTTACCACTTCCTTCACTGGCTCTGCTCCACAAAATACATTTAGCAGCACTGTAAAAAAGATACGAGCTGATTTGATGCCTCAGGTTTTTATGTCTAAGGTTTTTACCTCAGCATAGAGACATGGAAACAACTGCAGACGCCGCAGACCTAACACTTTGAATTCTGAAAATACTTGGAAAAAAACTTCTGACTGACCGAGGGTGAAGTGAATGCTGCCAGGAAATCCATTTGAAAACGAGGAACCTCTGCACCGGGCGCAGACTGTGTAAATGTGTAAAGAAACCTTGACCACAGTGTTAACCTGACATGCAAATACGGTAGTTAGGAAGGAGAATCGAGTGGAATTAAACCTCTGGTGATCTGCCACATACTTGAAATGGTAATAATGCAATGATGAAGGTTTTAACGGCTTCACAAACTCTGCCAAATACTTATTGAATATTTTTTAAAATACTGCAATGATGGGTCAGCAAATATCTAAAAAAAAATTATTAATTAAAAAAAAAATCTGCATAAAATCTGAGAACTGCGTCGTAGTAAAACGAGTTAGAGGCAGCACCAAAGAGAAAAATCTGTGATATAGAAATAACAATATTTGCATTATGTTTGGCATGGTGGAGGCTCCGTAATGATGCAGGGCTGCATTTCAGCAAGCTTTCTTGTTAAGCTGGTTTTACCTTATAGCATTCTGATTACTGAGGACAATAGTGAGATACTTTAACAACATGGAAGAGGTTTTGAGAACGGTTGGGGTTATATTTTCAAAAACAATAATCACAAACTGGGAAATGACCCAAGTCAAACAAGCGTTTTCAGTATTTTTGATTACTGGTAATACTAGTAGCTTTCTCTTGTCTGGCTCTAAAGTGAATCGAGACTTTTGCACTATGAATAAGGGCAAATTATAAGTAGTAATAAAACACTTGTGAAAGAACATTTCAATTTTAGACCAAATCAAATCTATAAAATCAAATCTAAAACACAGGTGATTGATGGATCAGTAACGGTGATCATCTTGTACTGAATGTATTGCTCTCTGTGTTCCACTTTACAGTCAACACCTGAAATATCTGTTGGAAATGGGTAAATTAGAAAAGTAAGAGGAAAAAATGAAACACCAAAATTAGTCAAAATGCCTGTGCAAAAAGCACCAAACATGAATTGATTTATCCTGTCCACCCCAGAGCTGAAGAGAGCGTGAAAGCCAGCGTCAGTAAGGTGCCTCTGTCAATGTGATCTACTCTACACATAATGATTGTTTTCAGAGTTTACACTGTACACGAGGGTCTGTTGTTTTCAATGTTCTCCTAACATAAGCAAAGAGCTGGCGTTAAAAAAAAAAGGAAAAAAGGGAAAAGAATTAAGTAAAAAAAAAACATTGCCATACAGAAAGTATATTAATCCTTTAAGATTGCACTTTACTGATTGCTAATCACAGCAAAAAAAAAAAAAAAAATAACCAAAGATTTCAGGGCTCAAGGTTAAGGATCAAAGACGTCTGGCCAGAAAAGTGTACGTTAAATCTTCAGTGGTGTTTTTGTTGTTGTTTTGAGTTCGTCTTCCATGGTTTCTTATAAATCAGAGTGTCTGAAACACTGAAGGTAGAAGTTGAGGTTGATCCAGAGATGCTGCTGATTTTTCCAATGGTGAAAAGTCCAGAGTTTCTTTTTGTTTTTTTGCTTTTTCCCAGAGAAATCGTCACAACTCGAGTAGGGCAGAAAAAAAAAAGAGCGAAAAATCAATCCGTGGTCAAACGGCGCCCTCTGCTGCTCAAGAGTCAGCTCCAAAGGAAACAAAATACTGCCTGTAGCTCCAATTCTGGACGCCCCATAATCCTTTGCAGCTTCTTTTTCATTCCATTCACTGGTGTTCTTGTTTTTTTCACATTATGAATGCTAGAAAAGCAGCAAAGTATGAACGTAGAAGGAAAAGAAAGAAGGCAAAAGGGGGAAAAAGGATGGCGGTGATTGCATTTTTTTATGTTTATCCAAATAATTGAGTGCCAGTTCATAAAAAAAAAAAAAAAATCAAAGTGAACATTTATGAACAGTGCTTCAAAGACGGTTCACTCTCAGGCTCCATCAACAATAAAAATGTCCTTTCAACCCACGTAGGACCCAGAAGTGACCCTGTTTGTGCTCCTCAAGCTCCAACGTCTTCTCTGACCGATAAGTGTGTGTGTGTGTGTGTGTGTGCATTTTACTGTATACAAGTGTGTGTTTGTGTGTG